>JAUTBV010102958.1:0-32470 GCA_032361325.1 Lepetodrilus fucensis | reverse complement strand
AAATAAAAAATAATAATAATAATAAATGATTGGAGTATTTGACATCATCAAATCAATGTTGTTATTGTAAGGACTTTGGGAGTACTGCAGTAAGACATAGACCTACTATAACCTCCGAGTTAATCGTGTTTAGCCTTGTGCTTGATCCCACAGAAGCGAAATGACCGACAGCAAAGTCTTTTCCTATAATCTGAACGAGCATAGGGGTCCAAATCCCTCACTACAAGTGTCCTAAAGCTTTTGATACAAGTGCCAAAAGTTGGGGAAGCGTCCTCAATATCGTGGTCAGACGGTCTCTTCCGAAAGCTGACTTGATCTTTCAGTTCAACAAACCCTAGCGTTGCCCTTGCCTACATTCGCCGGTCTTTAAAGCTCGTAATATTTGATTGTTCTTTGTGGAGGAAAAAAACCAATGTTTATCCTCAATAGACCGCCTATGCCAGAAGGAGCATATCTCCTCAGCACTTGTCGTGGAATGAGCGAAGGATTTCGCGAAGTGACTCGCGATATGACGTTGACAAACAGACGGAAAGGCGACGAAGACTTTGGTTTATACTTAAACATACAGATTAGGCTTGGTCAGGTAGATCGGAGGGGTTGCAAAACATGCTAAGCCTAGTGTGGATTTTCTAGCATCAAGTGAAACTCTACGTGTAAACATCAAGTCAGCATTGAACGCTTGCTCAAATTGGAACTGATAGCGTGTCTGCTAAAACACGAGTCATGAAACGAGAAGAATATTTTTTATATTCTCAAAATATAGGTCTATATATTTTTTTCTTCATAAATTAAATATTAAATGATGTCTAGTGATGTATTCTATGGACACATTGAGTAGTGAATACTTAACATAATATTTGCATTGTTTATTTACATTGTGATATAATCAGAAATGTTAAGTCGTATGTGCAAAATCAATATTAGAACCGATATTTTTCAATATTTTGCGCATGATCCATGTATATTTAATTAGGATTCTGCCGGCCTCTGTCCCATTAAAAGTTATCCTAATATAAATAAATACGCTCGGGGTATTCTACGGGATCAATTACCAGATGTTTTTGTATGACTAAATAGTATTTATTATAATAATAATTTAATGTAAATATCGCATCATAATAGTAAAATGTTTATTTTTCAATCAAATCAAAAGCAATATTTATAATTGACATAATGAATAATATATATAGAACATCTAGTACATGTATATGTCCAAAGTATTCCAAAGCGAATTATGTTGTACACACATAACTACATAATGGCCTTTCTTAATTATTTTAATTAGATCACAATATAAACTTGTACTGAAGGAATTTGTGGTAATTCTTTGACTTTATCATAAATAATTTCCAATTCATCAATCCCATTACGTTTTACTGAAATTAATGGCAATTTTTAATTTACGCTGGTCCGATTAGTCAGTACATTTCCTAAATTATATTTTCACGGAAGATATAAATATGAAAAAAAAGCAATTATTGCCCAGAATAAAGTATAGTAATCGTTGGCTTTAAAGATAATCAGTCCACTTAAACATGCTATTGATTGTAAAGTGTCAACGTCAGTTTCTGACTTACTTAATCATTTTCAACATTCATATAGTCTCGTAATCGGTCCGTGTTGGACCCAGATATCACCTCAACGATTGATTTTGTTCCCAGTTAATTTCACAAGAATCCACGAACGAGAAAACTTTTAACAATCAAAAGACATTCCATAATGTCTTCCCAAATCTAGGCAGCGTCACGTGTCGGTCAGATTATCTCGGATTATCCGATAAAGGATCGGGTATTACAAGACGATATTGCACATGCACGTGTGTGATATGACGGTTTATATTGCTGAATTGTATCTGCGTTCTGAATAGTACGATTCCTGACAGGCCAATGTGCCTCATTAAAAAGTTAATAATATAGTATACTGGAAGCAATACACAAATACACAATACACAAAGGATATTAAACAGAATATTTATGTAACTGGGTAATGCTGTTAAGTGTTCACACCTTTGGAATCGACCTCGGAATCTTACTCTAGATGTGCAATTATCCCGAGATAATTATCTCAATGAATACATCGTATAATTTCCACCACATTCTACCGCATTCAAGAGTTGTATTGTATAATTATCAATAATGATATATCACAATTTCTTGCTACATTGTATATTATTACCAAGAATACTACCGGTATACATGTATTTCATAATTACCCGAGTGATATCTTGCAATTACGCAGGGTGATATCCTACAATTATCCAGAGTGATATCGTACAACTAACCGGAGTGATATCATACAATTACAATACGTGTTGTATCGTGTAATTGCCTAGAATTTGATAATATCATATAATTTTCCCGAATCTTGTATTCTACTATATCATCAAGATTACTAAGTTGTACAATTTACCTCGTATTGTATTTTACAAATATCCTTAAGGGATCTAGAGTGTAGCTTTCAATTGCCTTTAGGAATCAGACTTTGTTCGTCTACATTTCCATAACTGGCTATTAATTACCATGGTCTATGATAATATGACAATATTGTTCTTCCTAGTTATAATTCAATGTATATGCTGTATTAGATTTCTTCAAATTGAAATAAATTATATTAGTTAATAAATTAATTAGTAATTGGATGTGATAGATTGATTAGTAATTATATTTATATAACCTCGAGGAGCAGTTAATTAGCATTTCTCAATGTTAGCTGATTAATGTCATAAGTGAAAGAATCTTGAAAGCGGTTCTGAACCCCAATTAAATACTACTACTACTATTACTACTAATACTACTGATACTAATACTACTACTACTAATAATAATATTCATCATAATCATAATAATAATAATAATAAGTCACTATGGGAAACAAAGTGGGTACAAATCAAATCCTATTAGGATGCGAATTAATTAAATTAATATGCGTATTCCACTGAACAATGACTACTCTGAAATAATATTATGTATATTTATTAGGGAAATTATTGTTATAGATATGTGTGTTACAACTATCTCTCGGCAAAAGCAGTTCTAATCCGTAAAGTGGGTTTATTTTACCTATGAACAGAAACATCTATGAACGAATGCAGGAAATAGCATTAAAGTACAGTTCCCATATAAAAACATATACGTATTGCCTTCATATCAACTAAAATCTACTTGGGGAATTTTGAAATTAATACAGTTTCCAACTAAAAATTATATGCAATTCTAAGAACGGTGGAAGGATTCTGGAGTGTTGTTTTAATTCACAGTGAGGGGGGCACGACAGAGACAGACAGGCAGACAGAACGAACGAACATCGTAGTATGTGGTTCACTTCGCAGAATTTCTGCCGTTTTCTAAAAAAAAAACACCTGATTTTACTGATTGTTTAGATGATAAGTGTAACTATTTAGTGTGTATAATATATTTAACTATGAATTTCAACTTTGATGTGGGTCTGTATATAATACCAAACAAAAAAACATAATTGCTATCTTATAAATAAACTGTAACTGTTCAATCTATTTGACTTTAGAATTAATTTAGTGTTCCTATTAGTTTATATAGTTAGCTGTGGGTTAATACATTCATTGAATAAATCTATACTTTGAAATAATAGGACATCGTTTATAAAATTACATTCATGTGCGCATTTAACATAGAAAATAACATCGTCTACATCAAATGTGTTTTACCTGAAAGTTCTCTTCTTTGAAAAATAATAAAAATGGAAAAATCAGAAGTCAATTATAAAACCGTTCTCCTCTGAATTAAATCATGACTGATGTATAATCTATTAATTGCGTACAACTGCTATGTTCTATCTCGTGAGCAGCATAATTTGCTTTTAATCGCTAACAATGTACAATGTTCCACTTTAGTTTGCCAATCTAACATGTTCCATTCTCGCCATAACTGGACGAACGAGTAGGGCGAGCCATAATGGAATGGATATTGACAATCGGTTCCAACGAAACTAATTCAAGGCTTATGTTTGCGGGATTAATCTGCGATGCCAAAAATGTCATTAAAACATCCTAGACGATTCTTTCGTGACTAACAAAGTCAACCTAGCGAGTAAACGCAGTTAACTGCCGTATCAGAACATGGCACCAATGTCCCACCACCACATCTCATGTTAATCTCCTCATTAAAAAATAGGATACTAGTGCGTTTGAAACAGCAATAAACAGATAATATATCTCTTATCTGAAACACTTGATTGCGATACCGCTTTTATATTATCTTTTTTTTACCCATCGTGGAAAGACACGACACATATAAATAATTGCCACAGTGGGTGTCGATGAATCTCATTCGTTTGTTTAGATATTGATTTTTAATTGGGCCGCTGTTGACTTGGATGCGACAAGTTAACATTCGAATCTGCCTGATAGTTTGCGAAGAACGGCGGATCTTTGATTTTGATGTTTGCGCATTAGCGTACCTGTCGGCGAGGCACAATGGTGTCTTGTATTACAATTCGGATGTTCGCGAATCTCTCGGAGATTGTCCCTCCATAGTCAATATGAGAACACTGGATAAAGATCAGCCGTGTTGTTTCTGCTGTATCGATTAACGCTATCCAATTTGTAGGTGATACAGTAAAAATGGCTGAAGAACATAGCTGAATATCTGTGTCGGATGAACAGACTAGACAACTATCTCTGATCTCTGTCAAACACTTTGTTAGCATACTCCCTCCCGTTTAGTTTATGCGTCTATTAAGTGGTAACACAATTCGACCCTCCCTTGGATATCTTTATCGGTTGATATAATTTCATGTAAGATGTATATCATAATGAGGTTATCATCTTCAAATAAATAAAAAAATATGTAGGCCTATAGTGTCGTCTGCGGTCATAAATAGTAATCATATTTCTTTTAATAAACGTCATGACATGACACCGCCCACATCATGTTATGATATCGATGGATTGTCAAAGCATGTTCCCATTAAATTCTCATCTGAGCTCCTCAAATGAACAATAACGATTCTAGACTCCGTTACTTTTACGACCGCTGGAGGCTTCCAACAATGTCGGGTCTAAACTTACGAGAGTCTGGGAGTTCCTCATAATACCTGTTGGATGTGAATTTCGAGTCATGTCTCCATTGTTAATAGTTGATTGTAGCAGTGACCATCTATAACGATCCACACAATAGCAACACGTAAACGTGTTATAGGCCCCACTGCAGAGACCACGGAAAATCCAATGGTCATCGTGGAGCGTATCATTACCCATGCATTCCACGCCATTGTAAACTCTTGGACCTCAGCCACACTTGAGAAGGGCTACAGTACGTCTCCTTGTCTAACACCTTCCCACTGTCTATGCTTGTCAGTTGAAGTAAGGGCTTCATTATCACCTTATGCAATCTGCTCCTCCCCGGTGATGGGATACTACTCTTAAGTAACGCTACACTCGTGGTTAGTCAACTGTTCAAATTATTGGTAGCTCTTTGTCATGGACGTTGAGTATATTACAAGTTTTCGGTCGTTTCCCGATGGATGAACTGTGAGAACGCAGACTTTTGAAATCTCCCCTAGGGCGCTAATCACTGAGCGTCTGTTGTCGCACCTGTAATTATCTTTCCATCTACCTGTGGCGATTTACCTGCCGCGTTATTAGAAGCCAAAAAGCCGGAATAAGCAGCAATCTGGAAGACTGAGAAACATATTCAAAATACCAGAGGAATGCGAGAGTAATGTTGAAATAAATGTAGAATGATCTAAGAACGAGAACATGTTCATAATACAAGAATGTTCAAAATATTAAAATTCAAAATATTAACCAAAATATTAAAATTCAAAATATTAAAATTCAAAATATTAAAATTCAAAATATTAAAATTCAAAATATTAAAATTCAAAATATTAAAATAATGTTCACAATATTAAAATAATAAATAACAATGAGAGCAATGTTAAAAATACGCAGAAAATGTTCGCAGAAAATAGAAGAATGCTCAAAGTACAAGAATGTTTAAAATATGATAATTATGTTCAACATACGAAGTAAGGGTTTCAATAATAAAAAAATAAACATAACAATTTAAATTTCGAATGACATACCCATGACTAAATATGTATTGTTAAGCATGTTCGATAACGCTACAATTGTTTTATTATGAATACATGTTATATTAGTTTGTATCATTCATGTTGGCATTGGTTTTGTTTTAGGTCGTATTCTGGTGGACATTCCGTGCAAGGTCTGCCAAGATCATTCGTCAGGAAAACATTATGGAATATATGCTTGTGACGGGTAAGTCTGCTAAAGAGAATAAACATAATACTGCATGTATACGTCAGAATCTACCATAACACAGTATCTCTAAAAACGGTGTCTTTATTTTTGTCATTAAAAAATAATAATTCCATTTAATTATTATTCATTATTCATCGGGTTAGTTATTTAACTTTATCCATGTAATCTACATTGATTCGTGTAACTATACCTTCACTTTGTAACTGAGTTAATTCGTGATATACGCCTACTATATCCATACATTGAATTAATCTACATTGGAAAATATGGTAATGATGCGTTTCATATTCATCATATTTACTTGATAACACATAAATATAGATTTTAGATATTCCTTTATTTTCAACCAGAAATAACATACGTGACTAAAGGTATCGCTCATGAAAAGGAAGTATTGATTTGTGTAGTGACTTTCATCATTAGTTTTTCTTTGCAAATAACGGAGTTATATGTACAACTGAGAATATAATCTGTCTCTTCAAACGTATCTAATGATATGTTATTGAAGCATATTGTACGATATTGCTAGTATACTACAGCTAATTCCTATATATTGACGATACATCCGCGATCTACACTAATACATTCGCCTTTGTTAGCAATTTAGTCAAGGCTAAATTAATTAGTGCAGGACGAAATGCACCATTAGAGCAATATAACATATTGCCAATTTAGCAAGTCATTTATCAACTAGTTCGTTATTAATGTGGGTAATCTCAATGATGTTTTATATTTCAACCAGTAACAGTGTATTTTATTAGATTAATTTGTGGAAATTTAATGTGACATGGATGATAATTATGTGTTTACCATTTTTAATTGATAACCTAGATATAATAATATTTGTCAATTAAATATAATATGCATTGTTTGTAGTTACTTCAATGGGTCGCATACATCTATATAGGCTACGTAACATCTGCGGAATGGAATTAATAACTGTGTTTATGGAATAGGATGACAGTAAAGCTATTATAACGCATGGAATTTACATTAGTTAAAACAATTATTAAGATAGTAAGCGGTTTGTCACATATCCATATGGTATGTTCCACTTAACATAGGAAATATTGCATTAAACAAATATTATTTCTCTACTGCATATTCTTTTGATTGAGTGTAGTGAACTTCAAATAATATTTAGATGTTTTGTTATTTATGGATTTTAATGTATATTATTAATAAAAACAAATAACAGGACAAGGGCATTGGAATAAATGTATATTAAAACATATTTGTCACTAATTACCATAAATAATAACTGCATTACATGCTTATCCATGCTGTGCAAGTAGTCACGACAATAATGTTAAATATAGACTGAAATGCAATCAGCTAGAATGAAAGTGTGATTTTTAAAATATGTATTTGTCTTGTTTATGGAATGTATTCATTTTATTATTCTAATTAACATTTTCGATTCATGGTTCATGATTGTTTGCATTATTAACAGTGCATATGTTCTGAAAAATAACCTATGGCCAAAACACATAATGCAATGTACGTATACCAAAACATGTTTAGATATCCAAAAATCCTAATGGGTTGAGCTAAATTTATTCGTAATTTCTATGCATTGCTGCGAAATATTACTGTACTTTGTTTTAAAAGCATATTGATGTGATGTAATGAATTAATAATTCCTTATGTCCGAGGCACATACACTAGTTTCGCCTTCAAC
Organism: Lepetodrilus fucensis; assembly: GCA_032361325.1. Taxonomy (NCBI): domain Eukaryota; kingdom Metazoa; phylum Mollusca; class Gastropoda; order Lepetellida; family Lepetodrilidae; genus Lepetodrilus; species Lepetodrilus fucensis. The sequence continues at coordinate 24,530 of JAUTBV010102958.1, read as the reverse complement.
CGAACAAGTACTATTATTATGTTCCTCTTTTCAATAATTGTTGTTCAGTACATTTCAGTAAAATTTAATAACTAATTTTCTATTTTTCTTTTGCAGGTGTGCTGGGTTTTTTAAGGTGAGCAATGAACAACCTTTTATATATGTTACCCGTACTTTAAGTGAAACAGCATAACTAAAACAAAATAATGTTTCCACTGTGTGTAAATTCTATCGTTTCCGTAAGACCATGTATACCAATAAACGAAAAGCGATTAGACTGGTTTCCTGCCTATGTTACATAATGTATCACAGGCCCGTATGTATAAAATAGACAGGCAACTTAGACTGGTTTCCTGCCTATGTTACATACACAGGCCCGCATGCGTAAACTTTGCAGTCTAGTGAAGCAGTTTATATTTATTCTCGCGGTTTCACGTTTTGTCTCATGGTTTCACGTTTGGCTCCGATACGAAACGCTGTGGCATTGCTCAGCACACGAGTTGTCGCTATCCCCCCTCAATGCAATCATCCCTTTGACTCCAACTCTCGTGTTGGCAACCTATCTATCCGGATCAAGCATTAACCCCTGTGTTTACTAGAACAAAAGTCTCCCGATTAGAAAGTTTAACATTTTCTTACCGAAACCCACCCGTAGCGACTCGCGCGGACCAACATCAAAGGCAAACTCCAACGTCAACGTAGCTACTGACGTTTCTTACAATATTTAGTTTATACAACAGTGTTCCGAGGGGTTGGCACGGGATTTCGAGATATCCCAAGCCCGCAAAATTAAACCTAAAAGGTAAAAACTTAACGCAAACCTTGTAACAATTTGTCGATAAAGCGTAGAAAAGGGGGGTCAGAAATGTAAACAGAACATCGGGATGGGGACACGTAGGCCCATAGGAGCCACAGGAACACGACATTGCGTGGATTTCCTATGCGAAGATGAAGTGAGATCTTCAAAAGTCAGGTTTGTTTTCGGATCTCAGATCTGTTGGAGAAACAGAAACAAACCACTCGCAAAAACCTGCAACATTTCTGAAACAGTTCACACAAGTCGCCCCTGGACGATTACACTGATTTCCAAACTTGAGTATTTACCTAAGATCCGTAAGGTCGAAGAGTTGTTTATCAATAGCTTTAGAAGTTGTGACTTTAGCGATTGCTTTCAAATGATTGATTTGATCGTATGAGACGGGATCACGATACGCTCAGAGCGAGATCTCACTTCACACAAACACGTTGCACAATCAACCCTTCGCAAAGGAATCGTTCAAATTTTAACATTCGCTGGTTCTGCATCCCCATTCCTGGCTTCAGATTTCAGACAGAAAATGTCAGGTACGGCTGTATACACTACGATGAAACATGCTGGAAATCAATTTCTAGGAATCCAGATACAAGAATATGTAGGCCGTATACATATCATTTAGATAACATGTCTTTAAAACGAAAATCTGCGTGGCTTTTCGTATGCATGATGACTATTTGCATAGCATGTATAGTCAAACTAGTTCATCTACTAAAACCTGAATTAAAACTTAAAATACAGCATTTAATTTAACTACATAAAAGTTAAATACTGTACATGTACGACACATAAGTCATATAAGCATACAATGTTACATCTTCGAATCACCGGCGATTATGACTACAGTGTAGTTAACTTTTTGACGGATGGAAGTAGTCATCATTGCCGCAGTTTCGCGGATGACCATGTTGATAATTTATTTATTTATCCGGACAAAGGAATTAGATTTGTTAGCGGACGATGAAAGTAGCCAATATAGTATAGTATGACCGAGGAGATATTTCTTTGATCTATTGATCTGGGTATCGTTTCTCGAAGCTCTTATATCTACTACAAGACCATAAGGACTCACGTAAGCATCTCTAATACATGGGGATCATGCACTTACAAGAGCGCTATGGTCTAGTAGTGGATATGAGAGCTTCGAGAAATGATACCCTGTTGTATCTCCCGCCAAAATGCATTTAGTGAAAGATGTCTCAAACGCTACAGTCAAACTACTGCTTCGAGCATAGATAAACCAAATATAGTGTGGAGTGCAGTCCTTATAGTAACAAGCCTAACTAATGCCATCGTGTATAGCAGTCTCTTGACCTAAGTTACTGCTCCAGTTATAAAATGGGTGCCCGGTAGGATGAGATAGAATTGAGGTAACGTGAATTGGGTTACGTATTGCCGCTACGAAATTCTTCCTATCAAAGATCACTGCAAGTAGTTTTGGCAGTAGAAATATATGTGATTGAATATTTTATTAAACATGTTAAACTCTTAATGTCACGTTGCCATAGATTCGTTAATGCATAAATTACATAAAAATGCAAAATAGTTTTTCTATATTACGACCAGAATGAAAATGCAAATACATGTTTTTCACTTAAAATAAAAATAAGAAATAAATTGTGTTTATTTTACATACAATATATGATATTATATTAATTCATATCCGTGATGTAAGTCAAATAATCTTGAAAGCTGTTTCAAATTCCATTTCAAAACCCCAAACAAACATTATTATTAATATTAATATAATTATTAATATATTTTCATTTCCATTTCAGCGATCTATCCGACGTAACAGACAGTATATATGTAAATCAAGGGGGCAGGGCAATTGTCCCGTGGACAAGACGCATCGCAATCAGTGCAGGGCGTGTCGACTCACAAAATGCGTGGACACCGGCATGAATAAAGATGGTAAGTAAACCGCCAAGCAATTCTCCGAGAGACAATCGCCGTCACTTAACCGTGAATAACTCCTTTATTTCTTCAGAAAACTATCATTGGTTTTTAGTGAGAGAGACCATATTGCAGATGAGAGCGTTGGGAGGAAGGTAGAGGAGGAGGCGTGGTCTATTTACTCTCACTGCACGGTCTCCTTTCGATGTATAAAAGCCCCAGAAGAATAACTACCCCCTTTTACTCACTGTATATGACTGGAGGCCTAGACTGGAAAATAATTATGCTTTTTGCAGTTTTTAGTGAGGTTTTGTCCTTTGTGGAATATCAATTGTGGTCTTGTAGCACGGTCGACTGACATTGTGCTCGTGATAAAACTGTCTGCCTTTGAAACAACTTTCAATAAATGGCCATTGTCTCTGTTTCTATCAGTGTACTTTTTTTTCGGTTGTGAAAGTCATTGTCTGTTTAATAATGTGAATTTTTTTGGGAGGAATTGAAGAAATCAATATTCGTAATTGACGAACGCCGGCAGAGGGCGTCTTTTTGTAACACCCGAATAGAGACAGTTCCAAATTTTGAATAGTCCCCATATTTAAAGCTGATTGTATGGTTTGTCTGTTTCCTGGTGAAAACACGCGTACTGAGTGGAAATCGAAATTCAACCAAAATTGTCAATATTTTCAATATAATTATCACGTCTTAGCTTTTGGCAAGGTCATGGTGTCAGTTATGGGTATTAATTAAGGGTGTTCACACGTGTCAACGTCAGAAATACAGGTAGAGCCTATACCTTCTGCACTATTAATAAATGTACGTGAATACACGATGCCATGTATTGTAACGGGGCGTATACCAAATCAAGCAATGGTGAAATTAATACTTGCGCCAGACATGACATATAATACTTGACAGGTATCAGAATAAAAAATATATTCACTGTCGTATTCTGTTTGAAGATCATCATCTGTAAAAATTACCCGTATACTAGTAATTATTAAACTATAAATTTCCAACACTTCCATCTTCAAACTTATGGAAGCAACAGCTTGCAATTTGGGGTGTGAAAATAATAATGTTATCTATCCCACCAACCCACGTGTTCATTTCCTGTTGCGAACAGCGCATGCGTTCAACTTCGAGTATGCTGGCTCTATTGACTCGTATAGTGTATATTGTATTTCTGAATAATAACCATATGTTTAATATCAGTGAAATCTTCTGTGTATTTGTTTGTCTTGAATGTTATCATCGAACGCTTTATGGCAGTATTTAAAGAGTTTATTTCCTGTAATTATGTAACCGCTGCTCTCTAGTCGCTGGGAAAAGAATGCAAGCAAAACTACCGTTAATTATTGAAATATATATAATGCACTTTATTACCTTTAGAACTTTTCTTTTTTTCGACTTCTTAACAAAATTTAAAATGTATACTAGTATATGGAGTCGAAAGATGTTTAACAGTTCATTTGTTTTAATCAGATTATATGATTTAATTGTTGTTTTAACTGCAAATGTTTTCTGGTCTTTTCGATATATACAAACTAAAAACAACAAAAACATTAAAATAAAATAAAACATTAGATGAAACGACAGTCGCGGTAACGCATACTAAAACCATTTGGATGAATCGTATAAAAAAAATTACATTGGTTTGGCGCTTACATTAAATTAATATATTTTAAGAAATGTATTTATGATATAAAAGTCTTAAAGGTGTTGCAGGGTTTTCCTAATCTTGTAGGCAAAGTTACAGCCTATGTATTTAAAATGTAAAATATATATCTGATAACCTGCATGCTCTCTTCATTTGCCTATGATATGATACCAATAAAACTCATCGATAAAATATCGTATTTTCATAACTACATCAATCACATTTATTCTGAAGTTAATCTCTCCCTTGATGAGATAACTATCAGAAATCACGTTCAACTCTCATTGGTCGAGATCGTGTGACATCTCTCATATAGGACACGCTTTCTGTGGTTCGCGCTGTCATAGAGCAGGGTGTTCCTCGTAATTTGGCGATAATACTCCGATCAGCGAGTAACGAATTTTAATGAGGTACTCGAATCTGATGAGGCGTCCAACAATTGTAGACCGTAAGGCGAATAAATAGGGAGACAAGTAGTACCCTTGAAACACGCCTGGACGTGGGGTTAATAATTGACTCGCCGTAATCGGCGGGAGCATGCACACAAATAGAGTCGCGACGGCCGAATAGGAGGAACGCGGCGAAACGTTCAAGTTGTAACTCGATCGTAGGGAGCGTTCAAAGATTTGATTAGGCAATTACTGGGTTGTCTGTCTGGACTGTAGCGAGGGCACGTATTTAACCTGTTGTAGCGTAATTATACACAGGGGGGTCGGGCGGGTAATCCTGAGGGTGGCGACCGGATGAACAACATTCTGCCAGTTTTATGAAAAGTTTGTCTTTAACTTAAGCAACATTTGTTACTCTCATACGCAGCCGGACGTTGTCAAAATTCACAATGCATGTCGGAAATGCGCGAAATTTTCTTTCGCGCGGGGATAAATTCTTCACCGTGTCCCGTATTTATCTGGCACGTTCCTAATCACGACATGCATGTTATTGTATCCAATATTATTTGAGGAAATTGGTATAAAATATCGTTAAATTCGCTTGAATAAACCATTGCAAGTGCACAGTTTTCACTTCATTGTTGAAATGCCTGAATTTAGTAAAGAACAGAAACACAAATATTTTCTCATTCGAATACTGTTATGAACACGTGTCCTGCTTCCTTAATTGCTTACCGCGAGGGGTAGTTCATGATAATCATTATTATATAATATTTTAATTTGAAAGTTAGTAAGCACAATGATTACTCCCCACCGCCATTCACGGCATGAGAAATGTGATTTACGTGTGCCCGTTAAAACGGGCGAGGATAAACTCAGGTCATGGAACTCAATTTGATCTTCTTTATTATCTAGTCGATGAACAAGGCTTGCAACAGAATACTGTTTTCCTGCTCGTGAACAATGTTGGCACGACCATATAGAAGCTTGCATATTACAGTACAGATATGACAGGTTAGGGGTGATTTCATTTCAAGTGGGGGTTTTGTGCACGTCTTTGTTGTCGTGCCTTGTCCCCCACCACCTGTCTAAATACACAGTATAGTCTGAATAGCTACGGATCTCTCTCAATTTCCAGGTTTGACAGAAATGTACACATGCTTTTCTCAGTTGGTCCTCTTCTTGCTGAGTCTAAAATAGTCCCCCACTCCGCCAGCCAATCAGATACACGGGACTTTGTTTGGAAGTCTATTGAAAAGCTATCCCCTGTGAAAGTGGGTAGGCAATGTATTTGACCCCTGAAGAAGTGTGTTTAATAAGCACATGAACACGTAGCGATGTGGCTTCTTTAAACAGAAAGTGACACAGAGGAAACTTTTGATTTTCTTGAATACGATATAGGCTCTGATTTGTTTAAAACCCGACGCCTTAACACTTGGATGTGGATTTGTGACCGATGAATAGGCAAGCGTGAGGGCCTGCTCCTTGTAGGAGACCGCGGACAAACACACACCTAGCCCACGTCTTTGCCAACGAACAAATCTGCATCTGCCTTAGTCGCTTCTCCCTACCTGACTCAAATACTTAGCTAAAGTTTGCTTCTTGACACCTAGAGGAGTCAATATTTTTTCAGGTCGTCCAGTGCTGAGATATTTGCAGTCGAGTTTGAAGTATCATCTTTTCCCTCCTTTTAATTGGAGATGTAGATCTCTAACGTTGACATAAATGCAATATAAATAAAGTTTAGTTCCCATTATACACGAGGAAGACATGTCTTGCTTTAACTCCAAGTTATGCCCTATTTTGATCAAATACGAACTGTATTTGAGTAATGACGCATTGAAAACGTCTTGTGAGGCGAGCCTACATTAATACCACAAACCTAGCTTCCTCCTACGATCGTGTTAACTTCAGTGAAAAGGCAATTGTATAAACGTAGTACTGCTGTACGCTCCCAAATCTACCCAACTCTTTAGAAGTTCACTAACAATTGCAATGGAAGATGCTAGTGTCGAACTATTTTTAAGCAGTTCAAATGTGGTATTAATGGATTTTATTTGTGTCGGGGTATATTTTGTTTATTAGTAATGGTCTGACAGATACATATGTCTCAACACTGTATATATAAATGCATGTCCTACCGTTCCTTTGTGAGGGAACTAATAGTATGAACAACACAACAATTCCGGGATTTATGATTATAAACAATTCAAATATATCATGGATTCTTAATTTGAAACAAAGAAAACATGTCTTTGTGTCCATGTCAGTGACTATTTATTCCCTTATTCATGCCTTTTGATAGCTTCTAATGTTCAGACTCTAAGACGTTTATTTTCTTATTCTGCTACAGGTTACTGTACTCAAATAATTATTAATCAGACATAATCTTGAAATCAGCTCTAAACACCAATTTAGAAACTAATACACTAACCACAAAAGAAAAATAATCAAATATATTTTTGTAGCAAGTAATAATTTGAAAAATATATTTTATATTCATTCCTTTTGTTTTTGTTTTCAGCTGTGCAACATGAACGAGGCCCCAGAAACTCCACCATCCGTCGTCAGGTAGCAATGTACCTCAAAGAAACAAGCGAAATGGGGTCGGTGCTTGCCGCCAATACGTACCGTTCCCCGTTGTTCCCAGCATACTTCGGCTACGAACACGTCAATGACGGTATAACCGTGTCCGCCGTAGACCACCCCCAGCCTCCGGTCACCCCGGGGGTCATCATGCAGCCCGTCCCAAAGGTGGGTTCAGATGTATCTCCCACCCAGCCAATACAGGTGCGCCCAATGAACCCCTGGTGCCATTTGCAATAAACCCCTCAGTGTAATATCGTCGTATATGTATCTGGGATCTTCTGTACAAAACGGCTTGACTCTATGGCAACTTTAACCCTCTCTGTTGGATTAGACACATATAGTGTTATTTAGGGCATCTCTGGTTGCCTTCAGCAGGGAGAGGGTTAAAGCTGCTATGGTTAGAGATGGTTATATACATCATCCTCGAAACACATACCATTGTGCCTACTTAACATGACGAATTGACGAGTGTTAATTAGGAACAATAGTCTGTGTTTCGAGGATGTGATTACCATAGAGTTGTGCCGTTTTGTACAGGATGACCGTAGCTGGATGCCGTTCAACAGAACGTAGCTCTACGAGAGTCGTAAGTATTGAGAGGTACGAGTCTCGTAGGGACGCGACCGTTCTGTAGAACAGGATCTGGATGAGAAAAGTGCGTCATTTTGACGTGGTAGTGACCATTTCTTCTTTGTTGAACATCCGGGGATGACGTTTCGGAATAACAAAGAAGCATTGGTCACTATCATGTTGATGCCGTATTAGGCCAGCGCAGAAATAGTATCTTACATACGACTATTTTAAATTGAGACCGGTTTGTGCAAATGGACTTATAAAAAATATATGCCTAGTTGAGATGTAGCAATAATATTTATAAATACAATCGTCTAACCGTTTGACATGTTTTCGTGTCGACAATTTTACCGAAAGTTTACATTATTAGGAATTATGTATATGCGTAAATGTATTATTAGTTAATTGAATTAATATTATTTAATAAAATGTTTGTGTAGATGCGTTTGGATAACATTTTATGTAATGTCTACGTCATTATGTATTATGTCCATGAGTGTAATTGAGTAAATAAATAATAAATAAATAATGCATTTTAAAAGCACATGACTTCTTGCAAATGCATACTCGATGCGGAAATACTAATACAACAGAAAATACTTCTTTTTTTTTTTGTGTGTACATTAATAACAGTATTAAATTTGCTTCAAGGTCCATGATGTTTGATAACTGACACTTTAATAATCGTCTATCCTGTAGTATCCTCACGAGATGATGCAAGCTTACTTCTCCAACCCTGAAGCCGTGTGTGAGGCGGCGGCACGGTTACTCTTCATGGCCGTGAAGTGGGCCAAGTCCGTGCCAGCATTCCTTAGTCTCCCCTTCCGGGACCAGGTCCTACTTCTAGAAGAGTGCTGGAGGGAGCTCTTTGTCCTCGGTGCCGCCCAGTTCCAGATACCTCTAGACCTGGGACCTCTGCTTACTGCTGCAGGTTGGTGCTATATCTATATGACAGGGTAGAGGGTGGGATGTAGCGCAGTGGTAGAACGTTGGACTTCGGAGCCAAAGGTTCCAGCTTCAAATCCCGTCCCGGGGGCCCGGCAATGTTTGTGAAAGTTACATTTCTGACGCAATATTGATAGGATGCACTGACTGTAGAGTGGCAATACAGTTATCATCCTTGGTCTTGTCAGTACCAGCCGGTGCAAGGAATACGATGATCGGCAGCGAGGGTAGGAAAGAATCCCAATCTTGTTCTAGAAGACAATTGCAACTATAGTGTGCGAGTGGGTTTAGAGAATATATGTGTCACATGCTATGACAATGTGAAGCAGTAGAGCATAATACACATTTCCGTATCTTGTTGATTACAGGTTTTACTGCAGAACACACGCCTCCAGACAAAGTTGTCGCCCTTATGACGGAGCTACGAGGTCTACAGGATGTCATTGCCAAGTTCAAGGCCTTGCAAGTTGACCCAACTGAATACGCATGTCTGAAAGGAATAGTCCTATTTAAATCAGGTAGGTCCAACACATTAATTCACTAGTCTTACAATTCCCCTTTCAAAGTAGAATGATAACATAAGTATATTAATAACCTGGGTATCGTTGCTCGAAGCTCACATATCCACTATGAGACCATAGAGCTCTCGTACGTCCACGATCCCCATGTATTAGAGATCGCTACGAGAGGCCTTATTGTCTCGTAGTAGATATGAGAGCTTCGAGAAACGATACCCTGAATTATAACTAAAATACTGAAATTTAGAAGATAACCGGGTATAACATGAATATGTAAAATATTGAAGGTTGGAATGCGTTTTAACCAGTGAATGATGTGAGTATTTAAAATCCTTGATTTGTCAGTATCAGGTTATGCTCGCAAGGTTAACTGAAGCATTCAGTCTTAACGATGTTGCGGGTATAAACTGACAAGCCGTGATAAGAAAAAGAATCGTGCTTGCAATCGGACATACAAACCCAATTCAAAAAAAAAATATAGGTCAAATCTTCAACCTGTTTATATATCAAATTATACCTCTTTTTGTTTTTAGTATTTCCAAGCATCAACGGAGAGACCAAACTTCTTCGAGAGCAACACACAGTGGCTACGCTACAAGACCAAGCACAACTGACATTAAACCACTATATACGGACTGCTTATCCTACGCAACCTTTCCGCTTCGGCAAACTCCTGTTGCTTCTACCTTCATTGAGGTCCGTCTCACCAGTCACCATCGAAGAGGTCTTCTTTAGGAAGACAATAGGACAGATCCCTATAGAACGCCTGCTTGTCGATATGTTCAAATCTAGTGATTTCTGAGATGTGTGGATGTAAGTGCGAAAGGCATGGTTGCCTGGAACAGTTTCAAAGGTCATGGCTTCCTCAAAGCTGACGGAGATGATCGAGCTTCACAATGAGGTCAAGGATGTATCTCTTCCAGAGGGTTCATGGTCCCGATCCTGAAAGGACAAAGAGCTTCTTTATTCCCCGATGCCACCTAATGAGGTCAAGGATGCTTCTATTCCCAAGGTTTTGAGCGTTTGGTCCGAATCCTGAAAGGACGAAGAGCTTCTTTTTCCCCGATTCTACCCAATGAGGTCAAGGATGTATCTTTTCCCGATGATTTGAGGTGCTGAAGCCGACAGCGTTATAGGACAGTCAGCGTCTTCTACAAGGCCCCACAATGAGGTCAAGGAGGTAACTCATCCAGGAGGAATCCAGATCCTGATCCAGATTGAGTTTTAGGACGAACAGCTTCTTCTCCAAGGCTTCTAATCAGGTCAAGGGTGCTTCTATTCCCAATGGTGTAAGGTGCTGATGCAGACAGCGTTCTAGGACAGTCAGATTCTTCTACAAGGCCACACAATTAGGTCAAGGAAGCAACTCAACCAGGAGTCCAGGTCCTGATCCAGATTGAGTTTTAGGACAAACAACCTCTTCTCCAAGGCTTCCGCCGAGGTCAACGGTGCATCTTCCCGTGGGATTCTTCGTCCTCGTTCAGGTACGGCCCCAAGACCACCATGAAATGGGAAGCTCAATGAAGAGAATTCCAATGAAGACCATGTCCCTTATGAAAGAAGCTGAGAGAAAAAAAGACTATCCTGAACACAAATATGCCCTCAGAGAATGAATCAAAGGCCAAACAAATAACGTTATTCCATCGTCCTTTGGGTAGGCTGCACGACTAGCCTAGACTGTATACTGAATGGCAGAACAGTGTATTTTAAAGCTGTGATTTGTATTGCAATGTACATGAACATTGATGCAATTTGAACTACCTCCGTAGTTAATTGTTGTGAATTAACTATTGTCCCTTGCACTTTTGCTCACAAGTTTAGTTCAGATTATTAGCCAAATAAGGCACAGGTATGTACTGAAATATTTGTTGAGTTCCTCTATATATGTAGTTTATTACACGCTCGTTCCGTGGTGCTCCCATGCTTTAAATTTAATCGAGAGATAGATCTTTCCCTTGTGAAAAAGACCGGATCCCGGTGTAAATCATGGTATATCCCATGCATTTTCTAAAACATTAAAGAAGTACACCTCCCTTTAGATAAGACCAAAAGATTATGAAATTCTTTGAAAACGATTTCATTGTCAAGCTCAAATTCTATATGGGGATTTGTGAACAAAACTTTGAGCATGAAATCGTACTCAAAAGATTTCGTAATCTCGGGGCAAGAACTAGTATGGGTACGATTCTTTCATGAAGCGATACCCAGGTCCTAGTAGGCTAATACTGGCCCCCGTTTCACGACGGTGTCCTAACTAGTTTTTCTAGTCCTAGACGGTGTCCTATCGTGTGTCACGACCATGTCACAAGTCATATCCCTTCTTAAATCGTCATCTAACTTAGGAGGTGATAAACTTGGTCATAACTTTAGGAGGCCGTCGTGAAACATGTTAGTGCGTATGCGTAGTAGATACGAGATCTTCGTGAAGTGATACCCAGGTCCTAGTAATACTGAAAGTTAACGTTAGGAGATCGGGTAAACATGTATGTCGGTTCTTGCTGGTCCTGGCGTTTGTAGTTAACTAACATTGCCTGTCTTCACTAAGCGGTGGTTACCCAGTTGCCTGATTGAGTTCCGTATGCAGTTGCAGGATTATCTTACTTCAGTGGCAATCTCAACACCTCTGACACAATATCGTCAAGGGAAAAGCTGTCTACACCTTTCGCCTGGACGTTTGTTGAGGGTTGTGTTTCACCTCAGCCTGAGTGCTTGTATTGGGGTATCGGTACTGGGCGGGCAATGAGCCCTCCTCGTGCGTGCTGGGAAGACGGGTACGAGGCCGGACTTGTAACACGGGCAGGGAATCCGATCTTTATCCCGTAACTCGAGCACTTCGTGACCATGACAAAAAGTCAATTTTTCCTTTGATATCCTTTTGCAGTAGGAATAGCGAGCGTGTTGGAATCTTAATACTGCTGGTGACTTATGTAATACAACCTGTTCTAGAACAGTTTTAACTTCAACCACAAAGAAAAGGGCTGCGCCAAAGCTAATACAAGATCCTTATTTGATGAATACGAAATAAAGACATTTATCACATACTCGTAATACCTGTTTGCTTGGCCACCTGTGAGGAGGTTGGAGCCATTTTTTATTTTATTATAGGAACAATGCCAACATATTTGATTTCAAAAGCAATGCTGAAGAACTCATAAACGGTATGCATTTTGTATACAACAATTTACATATTCAGGTGCAAAACAAAAAAATTAGAAATTTGTTGAAAGCAGACATAGTGCTAAATGTTGAGTTGTGTTCTTGGAGACTAGATAGTGCTCCTTTCTAGCTGTTATTTCTATAATTTCTGTCCGACGCATGCGCAGTTACACTGTGCGGTGTTGATCCTTGATAACTACGCATGCGTCGGACAGAAAGTACAGAAAGAACAGCTAGAAAGGAGGACTACCAAGAACATTGTGTTCTTGGAGATTAGAAAGGTACATTTTTGGTCGAATTCCATACGTTAAGTGCTGATGACGAATGTTTTAACTTGGAGTTAATTTGGACACTGTTAAAAGTTGGTGCACATTGATCGTATACTATGATTCTTTTATTAAACAAAAAAGTGCTGCTTGTTATTTCTGTGCATGGGTTGTATGTATTCTTTTTAAAGTCATTCGTGTTCATTATGTTAAACAGTTATTCTGTAAATTGAATTGTTATGTTTATTTATTTTACTCCGAATTATTTCAGACTTGAGCATGTATATTTTCATAAGATATCGCTGTTTCCTACGAGATGTTTCGAGATTTGAATGATAACGTCTATGAATACATCCAAGGCTCATATCTACGTAGTGATACGTAGTCTGAATTACAATAACATGTACATTATAAAGATACGTGTAATTACTGTATTCAATGTACTTGTATTCACTGTATTCACTACACGCCAGTTACGTGTACAATACAACGAGAAAGTAGTCATGTATAATTTCCAATATGCGTGATATTTGATAAAGTAAAACAATCATTACCATAGTGCAATAAGGTCAAATGACGTCGTTGCTATGCTTGTTGTCACCATTGGCTCAAGAGAATATTTCAATTGTTATTATTAATCATGTCAATGCAATAAACCTAATATGACTTGAACATTTTCATTTTGTTATTGTGAAATTGCATTATTCTATTCTTCCGAGTGCATCATGATATGATACGCGGAAGTTTTTCTGTACTTGCGTTTAACCCGTAAAAGGTATGCGTCATTCTAAGTGGAAGTATATTCCCAATGCGTTATAATTAAAATGTTGGAAGCGGCTCTACACCACAATTAACAAAATAAGAAAAGAAATAGTGGTATATGTTATACTGTTGGAATATACACGCAGTAGACACTACCCGAGGCCAAATTGGAAGCTTCTTGAAGAATATTTAGTTTAAACATATTTATTTACCAAAATTCATGAGATCGGATAAAAGCTATACGCTTACGAGATCCGCTCTCTATTATAATACAAAGAAAATAAATATGAAGAATATGATGAAGACATACAGAAGATCCGTAAACACGTAATGCAAATATAGAAATTCAACATTTCTCCACCTACTGAGAATGCAACACAATTCCCACTTTGTTCACATACTCAGACTTCTAATTTCAATTGAAAAATAATGTTCTCAGAAGAAAAGGATTCGCAGTAAATCTGGGAGCCAATTCGCGAAACCTTTTCATAGCTTCATATACTAATCTTTAAGATTGTCGTACGAACGTAAGAACGTTTCAAGAATAGGCCCACTGATCTATATATATATATATACAATGTTGTTACAGCTTTCATAAATAATGCATATATCATGCATTGTGGTCCATGGGCAACTATTTAGTCTTCAGGGTATCGTTTCACAGAGCTCTCTTAGCCGCTCAGAGACTATGGCACTCTCTTAGCAATGTATTAACTATCGGCAGAGAGAGAGTGTTATGGTCTCTTGGCGGCTAAGAGAGCTCTATGAAATGATACCCTGGCCAGCGCTTTTACGAAAGAGTCATATTGAGTATGCCCCGATTCAAGTTATGTCCGGACTACGTTTCAACCCTTTCGTGAAACGTAGACCAGAAATGTATAACTTTTCTTTTGATAGATCTATAGTATACTGATCCATGCTTAACGTCATGGTTATAAAACGTTTGATATATTTACCTTCCAGTTAACAAACATACTTTATGAGATGGTAAATAGTGCTACTAAATACAAAGTGGTACAATAGTTGTTTGCCAGAAAGGAATAGTTAGGAAGCCTTTAGGCAAGGTATTAGTTCGTATCGCTTACGTAGCGGACAAACTACTTAATACCTGACCTCCTGGTAAGGACTATTCTGGCTGACCCTAGATGACCTTTATGTTTTTATGAGTGATTTCACGCCTGTAATCCAGGATTAACTTGTATGTATAACCCCCTGTAAGTCAGAGAAATGGCATATAATTCATCTATTTATAATACACCCTGTCCCCAGTGTTTATAATGTCATATCTAATGTCAGACAAAATTTCATCATTCTTCGTGTTTGCTTTTAAATGTCAACAGTATTGAGGGGAGTCTATATGCGCTGCCTCGTGCATGTATTATTACGCGATGACAAGGTCTAAAGTCACGTGATTATTGTGCCATGATCGACAGGAATTATTCAATTGGAGATGTAGCGTCGTTTGTACTTATTCATGGAGTCCTGTGGATAGTCGCTATACACAATGACATTTACATTATTGGTTATATCAACACTGAATAAAGAAATATGTAAAGATATTAAAATGAGACAAAACACTGGACGGCGAAGTTAGAAGACAAGGCATTAGACTATGCGCAAAGCTAGCTTACGCAACGTGTTGTATTAAGGAATAATATTAACGGCTCAAGAATCATTGGCAAAAAGGGGTGTCGTTTGTTTGAAACCTGATACATATCACATAGCATTGTTGGGGGATTAGGACGTATTTGTATGGCTATTCAATATGCAGATTTTGGAACTAGAATATGAAACGAATTGTTGGTGCTCGGTACGTTACCTCTGTGATGTTTGAGTATACAATGTAATGTCTTCCTAGCTTTGTGTATTATAATAGTAGGCCTACATGTTTTGCATTTTTGCTAAATTACTACCATTTGTTGTTATATCTTTGGGAGTCAAAATACGTTTATAGCATACAGGCAATTAAATAACGTTTTGAAGCCGGTATTTTACTTGTATGCTTGCTCGAGCGTGCATGTACGTGTTTGTGTGCATTTGTGAGTGCGTGTTTGTGCGTGCGTGCGTACGTTTATGTTTATGCGTGTGTGTGTGTGTGTGTGTGTGCGCGCGCGCACGCGTATGTGTTTGCTTGAAAGTTATTCAGTGCCATCTAACCTTACAACAAAACACGACAGGGGGTAAAATGAATGCAAATATCAAATTGAAGTCGGTTAACCATTACAAAGAATACGAAATAATGCAAACAATATGGCGAACCAGCATCGAAACAACACACAGTCGTTCAAAGCACTCTTTATTAGTTGTGTAAAAGTTTTATTCTATGTTGCAACTCCATTTTAGAGTTCAGTAAACATTTTAATGCATTATGTGAAACAAGTCGTCTATGAAGCAAACGCAAGTTCCTTTGCCTTATTTCATGTATTTATATTAACAGTATTGGTACAAATTCAGTACGGAGTCAGAGCTTATTCAGAAATGGGCGTGCTCTAAACATTCAAGGTTTCACAAGAATCTTTTCGAGGTTAAAATGAAACACATAGCCTACGGCATAGCGAATTCACGTCGACAGTAGATTAATCTTGCATTGTAGAGACACTTCTTGGAAATAATTAAGAATTGAAAAGCTAGTGCAACACAATGTTCATCAGAAGAGGTATGAACTACATTGTTATGATTTCATGTATACCCCAGTATTTTCCCAAACCATGAACACTTGTGTACCCTTTGTTCAATGGTGATTTCATCCACCAAACTGGATAACACACTGCTTGCCCCTTTGCCTTCCATCTTCATAATAATTTCGACATCGTGGCCTGAAAAAAAAGTCAGCATTTCCATGGGACGTCAACATAAACCCATATGCCAAGAAGACCCGGCTTTCAATTAGTTTTGGGGGACTGACTCTACCCCGGAGGCGAAAACATTTACTGAAGTGTATTCCGAATGAGCACACCTTTTGTACACGAGATTCCAGAAGAAATACACGGATTATGACAACGTGGGTTCACGTGTTCCCATTTCAACAGATACCCAGACCCCATTCTCGTATTCTTACAGCCATAGCCCCTGGGTTTGCGTTCCAATCAAAGCGAACCAGTGTAAGACAAGATAGCACACTAGACTGGAACTCATTCACGGGGAATTAACGTGTTCTGGGTACAATTATCATTACCAGAAAGATGTCATGCATGCATCACTATATGTGATTTTTTATGTGTGGGATAATAAGGTCGTAATGGCGCTTTGACATTGGCAGCTTACTTGTTGATCCCCAAAGGTTATGAAACCGTCGACAAGAATGGTTTCAAGAGTGCCGTGTACTAGTTATGTATACAGTATATATAATCCTTAATGTAACTTCTTTTACGGTCATTAAGACATTTGTTGCGGTGCTTCAACCTCAGTTACTTGCATTAGAACTAGTATGCTTGCTTTAAAAACATACAAGGACAATTTCACGTTGCGGACATTACATTCTGAGCCAGAAATGTGCATTTGAAATGCTTGTGAATTTCTTATAAAGCTACCTGAACTATCCAAACTTGTGTATTGAATTCATTTGGTGAATGTTTAGGCAGAACTATTTCTCATTTCCTCTTGATACCCTCCAGTAATTTAGTTTAGAAAGTGTGTTACGGACTTTTACAGCAAAACAAAAACAAAACAAAAACACATGTTAAAAAACATAAAATTTCAAATGAATTAAAGAAAATTCCCTGTGGAGTAAGTATACTTTCTGAAATGCTCGTGTGTGTGTGTGTGTGTGTGTGTGCGTGTTGGTGCGCGTGCGTGCATGTGCGTACGTGTAGATGGGTTGATACAGACATGTAATGTAGTATTTTATCTTTTAAATACATACTTGTCTTCATTTTCATGACTTCTGAACTAGCAAATAATCTAAATATATATACATTACATACCAAACAGGCATTTACGAATATTATTTCAATACCACACCGTGTGTTCCTGGTACTACGTGTGTGGTATGCGACGATAACAAGGACCAATATACCAGAAGACTTCAACTCCATCTCAGTTTCAGTATTGTTTCATACATCGTAACATATTAAACATATTAAACTTTACTATCCAATACACCATGAAACCAAGATTATTAACTTCCGGTTTACGCTCCTTCAACGGCAATGCAACGAGAGCTGCAGCAAAGCCTCTTCCACTTCACATCGAGACCTCCCGAATCCCCCGAACACGTTCAAGCCCAGGTGAGGAGATTGATTGGTGAGAAGATTGATTTGACTCGCAGTTCCTGTAACAGTTTGTCAGTCCGCCTTCGGAGATTGTTAGTTCAATGTACTCGTTTATCCGCACAGTTGCTTTCCAACGGCGCTATTTCAACCTCCGCGTTCAGAGTTCATCAAGCGAGAAATTGCTCGGCCGGGTCGTTGAATGGTGTTAGTAGAGAGTTTCAGTAGCGACAGTCTCGAGCCATTTATTAGCGTCTCAGTTGAGCGGACTCAAAAGGACAGAATGACTTGTTCACGGGAATCATTTGACGTTCTAGAACGACAGAAGATTATGCCGTGCAATTTTCGAATAATTACTTGAAATGAATTGAAGAGTTTGGGATAGAACTCCGCTGCTACCAGTTTTATTATACGTGTTTTTAAAAATAATATCAGCCCACATGCTGTCGAAATCTGAACTGTCCGATGTTGTTTTTGAATTGATTAGAATGGTCGATAATCATTTTGTCAAGATCGTGGAAGTGTGCATATGTTCTATGCAATTGTAATATTAAATGTAGTAACTTATCAGAGGCTACATTGAATTCAGTTCAATATGCTCTCTGACTCATTTACCAGATTAGAATTGTAATATCGAATGAAATTAAATCATGCTAGCAAAGACATAATACTATTTATCATTGAATATCCAAAATATTTATATCATATACAGTATCAATATCAATTAAATTAATTTATTACATTAATTACATAAAAATACTTGTTTTAATTGGGGTTTAGAATTACTTTCAATATTATTTCACTTATATCATGATTTATCCCCGTCCAAATATTGTCATCCGTCTGCATTTGGTTACGTAACCCTGTCTACTATTTAGTGCTTTAACAATCTTCTCGATTGTGGCAACACTAGATACCCTATTAATTTCCAAATATACCAAACTATAGAATTAATGTAGCATGTCGTTTTAATACACATCGTGTATTTTAACACATGTGTTGCACTTTTACCTCCTCTGAAGGAACACCCCGCATGTATAGCGTCAATTCTATGAATCGATACTGTGAATTACGAAGATCAGGGAGAGAGATTAACACATTATTTTCTCTCTAAACATCTAATTAATTTCCCGTCGTTTAAGGACCACGCGCTTGGCTCTCCAAAAGCTAGGGGCAAGCCAAGGTGTCGTTCTTGCTCTGGTGTGCTAGGCATCCGCTGTTTGGCTATTGACTGTGGACATAGAGAGGGGGCTCTCTGAAAGTGGCAATTGTGCTTCGTGTGTGCTGCAACTACAGCCCCTGCTTGATATGCAATCATAATTGCTTGTTGATGCTCCCTCGATCGGATTTCCCACGTTGCATACAACACTGGCTTTGTAACGAAAGTATTCTCACTGGCTCCACCTAGCGGCTACAATCGTCACTAAGTCTTTTCCAAGGTATGTAACTGTGGATTGTGGATTGTCGAGGTATGGGTAAGCGGACGTTTGAATGGCAACAAGTGAACAGAACGTCAATCGTCACGATATAATCATTCCGGAAACTAACTAGAAGTAATTTAAGATATGTCTGAATCGTGCACGGGTGGCTAATTCCGTAAGTTTTGGAAAGTTTTGTTCCACAATCTAACCGTTATTCGGTTTTATTTAAACATTTTCGTTGGAGTTAATTTGTATTGGTGAAGAATATTATTTTTAATTCACATCCCTATTTATACCGTTCATTATACTTTCGCATGTATGCCACATGATCATTATAAATATTATTTTTTGTAGGCAAATGCAATATAAATTTCACAATAAAAGTAATCATATATTTGGCAGAATGTGTGAGCAAATATAATGTCAATTTCATAATAAACGTAATCATTTAAATGACAGAATAGACATAATATATTTACTTCACTTGTTCCTACCTATAATCGTAATAGTGTGCATGCATATTTAGTCATTTGTAGGCAGAACTATTTATAATAAATATTGATAAAATATTTGCCATTTTCTCCATATAATTATTTTAAATACATTTCAATCTGAAAATAGATTTAACAATTAAATCGCTGTGTTTAAATGCATGACTGAATCATTTATTTTTGCGCTACACAAATATTAATTTTATTTATTTATTATTTATTTCAATAGACAAATCGATTTTACCAAACTATTATCAATAATTTCAAACCACTTAGCTGCACTGATGTATTTATCATTGAAAGCACGAACGAGTAAATGATAACGTAAGTGAAGGATAACGTAAGTAAATGATAACGTAAGTGAAGGATAACGTAAGTTTAATCCATATCAAAACATACACGCCAGCCCCGATTAAAATGCATTTCTACGTAGTCAAATGTGTGTGTATAAACCTTTCTATATAGATTACCATCTACAACGAACTCCTTGCATGTTCTCGATCTTCGCTTGAACGAATAGCTAGCCTAATTGACTGCAATCACCTTGTGTGACAATACTCAATTATCATATTTATAAATCAAGTATTAATAAATAATTAACACAATAATCACATATTCTAGTTCTAATAACCAGCCATGATTAGGAAAGCCATTTGCCATTTGCGCCAACGACGCATTTAGGCGCTTAATATTGGCAACTTGGGCTGCGTAACCTATTTTCTTTAGAGAGTATTTAAAGATTTAAGCTTGGGTTAAACATTGCATCAGTTCCAGAGGCGCTATCCCAGTTTTGTAAGAAACGTCGTAACTATATAAGAAGTCTTAACTATACAAAAAAACTCGGTTGAATTTAGGTTACGCTGAGAGTAGATTCCATGTCATACAGTATGCTACTGTCCGATATAATTTTAGTTTGGGACCATGCTCTTTGTTAATATTTTTCTAATGAACCATAATAGGAAAACAACTAATGTCAAAGCAACATAAATTATGTATAAAGAGTTTTACCGTTGGTTAAAGAAAAGTCTGTACCACTCAGTATTTGAGCACCATGCCTCTAATAAATTGGCTTAATGATTGGCAATGGGATGTTGGCTCCTTTTTCCTTTTTCGATATTCAAAGTGTTTCTAGTTTTCTTTTCTGAAGTAGACTCAATTATAAAAGTATACATTTATAAGGCACAAATGACAACTATTTAATGTATTAACACCAAATTTCGCGTACCGTAATTCTCCTACAACTACACGCAAATCCTTAAAACGTGCCTAAACTGGAAGTGTGTTCATATGACACCTACATAGGCTGATAGGCTCGATTAAGACCTTTATATTGCACCTATCAACCGTAGAACACTAGCGACTTATTCAGAAAGAAAAAAACTAGAAATAATTTGAATATCGAAAAGGGGAAAAGGAAAAATGCCTTTATGATTGGATTTCTGGTATGCATTCTTATGTATACTTCAGACTGCGAAGGAAATAGCAATGTATGGAGTAAAACCATGGCACGTTTGGTCAGCCAGTTGGTAGAGTGTTTTACTACCAGTCCAGGCAACTCGGGTTTGAATATCATGATCGCTATGGGCCTGGCTATCGTTTCACAAAACTCTCACACCTACTACGAGACCATAAGCACTTGCGTAGCAATCTCTTATATATGGTGACTGTTCAAGTGTCCCTTTCATAAAGCTCTCTTATCCTCCATGAGACCGTGGCGCTTTCGTTGCAGTGTATTAGCTATCAGCAAAGAGGGCTTTATGGTTTCTCAGTGGATAAGAGAGCTTCGTGAAAGGATACCTGCGCACCTACAAGAACGCAATTGTCTCATAGAGTGTGGATATATCAGAGCTTCCAGAATAGAAACGATACCCTGTAATTGAGAAATATATAGGTTGTCCACGGAAATTTCAAATTGAAGTTTTAAAATACAGAAAACTTGAACTGCTCATTCACTCTTTGCTTCTGACTGTGTCAGAGATTCCGGAATTTGCATGATTCGTTTTGTAATTGTCCATTGTTGTTTTCATAACGTTCAAATAGCATAGATATTCACTAAGAGTGAATGCTCTCGTGAATGCTACTTTTCACATTAATGGAATAACTGCACATTTAATTGGCCATAATTTATTGCGTTAGTATAGGGACGTGATCATATTAAACCAAGTTTAGTTCATTGTGATATTAGCTATCTGATTCTATATTACGAAGGATGAATAGCAGTCATCTTAATGCGGTGACATCTGGGCAATATAATAATTGAGTTTTCCATCATAATTTTATTAATGGATTATTAAGTCTGATATTAGTATTGGGATAGATCCGTTCAGCAGGAACATAGTAGTACGCATTAATATCGGATTTGAATTGAGTTGAGTTAAAGACCTTGGGACGTATTCACGAAAGGGTTTAAGTCGGTTTTTGATGACTAAATAAATAGAACAAAAACTTACTTAAACCATTTCGTGAATACGGCCCCTTTTCAACCTTCTTGCAGTGAATCTAAACCTACATGTACGGAAAAAATACTCATCAATAAAATACAGATCTTTACAAAATTACAAACTGCTCTTTTGATTAGTCACTCCAAAATTCAACACTTCTCTCGTAAACCATGCAACATTCTGAATGTCATGATAAACGTCATGAAATATCCTACTCTCAGTTGCCAGCTTGACGACGATTGGTCGAACCAAGACCATGTGACTATATAATGGAGCTGCGCAGTCACGCGCTGCTTGAATCACGTGATATTGTGAATGCGGTAGGGCAGGGATGCCCACAGGGATTCTCTGTAACCTGAATCAAAGTCAACACCGCCACAACCTGCGATTGCCTCTCGGTCTGGGTGACACTATCGCTTGACTTACTCTCTGCTGTACGTACTCCCATGATATATAGTCGACAAATAAAGCCTTGAGTCTTGGCTACAAACAACAAGTTTGCCCTGGGACAAACATGCATGTGTACAGGCATACATCCTGGGTATTAAATATATGCGATTTTTAACAATATTTATTTTCATGAAAGTACAGTACAAGCAAGACAATTGACAAGACATAAATTAGTATATGTGCACGCGCATGTGTATGTGTGTGTGTGTGTGTGTGTGTGTGTGTGTGTGTGTGTTTGTGTGTGTGTGTGTGTGTGTGTGTGTGTATGTGTTAAACAGATATGACACACATGATTATGCAATCTAATTTTTTAATGTAGCTCCCAAAATATGTACTATATGCAATGTACATACAAATACATTACATGTACCTATTTTAACCGCATAATGTTCATAGTGTCTCATTAGCCAGGTATGGCTGGATGTGGGCTTAACATTGATTTGGGTATGCGTATGTACATCAATATGACACATAAAAAAACACTTTTATTAGATGTTCTCTATAGAATGACATAAAATAGTAGTCTTACTCTGATGGTTAAAATCTGTTCTCTACTATATTACTTTGGCCTAAAACAGGGTAAGACTACTGTTTAAAATTTACTCATTTAAAGAGTAAAAAGAATTAACGACGATATCATGAGATACTATAGTTACAGCGTGTACTAATTTTAGCTAAAATTACAAACAAATATATTTACATGTAATTTCTGTTGGACAGATATATACGTGTATGTGTATGCATCATATTTTATTTATGACTCAATACTAGTAACAAGTTTATAGTATGCAGTACCCTGGTTCCGGTAATTTCCTCCTAACACATTAGACATAAATGTCTGATGTCCTAATATATTAATCATTAATGACTAACTGATTATTAATCTATTATGTCGGATATTGATTAGACAATATTTATGTTTCACTTATGAAAATGACGTACATAGAAAAAATAACAGTTTTCCAGCTAAAGGGACGCAACTCTTCATTGATTTGTGTGAAGCGTTAGACAAAGTTTCGGGGGGCGCTTCTTTGCCTGTCGTTATTTAATGTACTTTTGTAAATTATTTTCTATACAGACGATATCATCAACTGATTAATCGCATTGCGTGTAGCTGGAATCACTAGCTTTAATTAATTTCCTAATATGACAACCCACAAAAATATTGCGTTCAATAAATAATTACAGGTTGTAGAATTAAGGAAACATAAAATACATTGTATTTTTTTTTCCAGAAAACAAAAAGATATGATCATTGTTTGAGATGTTTTGCACTAAATGTTATAAACATTATCACTGGGATGACAGTGTTAAATGCGTTTTTGTTGCATAACATATTTCACAGAACTGAACGATACTAGTAATTGAATAATAAACAGATTAATTACATCATACAAACCAAAACATAATACTTAATTTAGTGACACAAGTGCGATCTAGAACATTTAGTTCCAGAAACACCATGTACATACTAAAATTACAAGGAACAGTTTAGGTAATCCATGAAATCGACAAACTGCACATTCAAGAAAATAAGTAAAACCTCACTTCTTTAGCGAAGTGTACTTCCCAAAAGAAAAGAAAATTTGGGCAGGTATTCTGGACATTTGCGCTATATAAATGGTACCATATAAATGTGTATAATTATAATAATAATAAAAATAATAATAATAACAATAATAATAATCATAATGTTCTTTGTCTGAATATAGAATACTTGAATAATAACTAATACAACACTTCCATATACAGCTACATAATAGCTCAACCAATAAATCGTTTGACAACATGTTTGCATTTAGAAAGTAAATACATAAATCAGCATGATATAATTAACTACTTTTCGCGTTCTATTTATTCGTTCAAATCATGTACATATTATTCATTCATCTATTGCGGTATTAGAGAATAACCCACGAGATACGATTGATTACGGAAAATATGTCCCGAGTGAAATTAATGTTCACAGTTCCGA
>JAUTBV010102947.1:0-15559 GCA_032361325.1 Lepetodrilus fucensis | reverse complement strand
CAAGCGTAATTAGTCTCGGATCGAAATTTGTTTGTCCGATTATACATGTTTATCAACTGTGATATTATGCCTTTAATTGCATTGCATTTATTTCGGCAACATGTTGGGATACGCAACCATTGTGAATAATGGTCATTCAAACGACAACGACAACACGTCAACTAAACACATTTAATTTATTCATCATCACATATAGCCAATACAAAACAGCTCCCGCGGACTATACTTAGTACCGACTAAATGCATGGTTACATAGAGATTATACAAAGCATCTTCATAACATATGTCCAACATGAAACATTCCACATTTGGTTGAGACTGGGTGACTTTCTATCAAATATCGGTATCATGGAATCATTAACGATAACAAACAAAATATATATGGTTTCATTAATTTAATAACTACAACAATATTGATATGGATTCATTTATGAAAAAATTAACCGTATTAGCAGGACCCTCTCGTAAAGAACGGCATGTCTCTAATCATGATAAGGCAACAATCACGGTGTGTTGAAATAGTTGATGGTCAAACATATCCTACCTAAACGTATGTAGACCTACATTTGATTTGCCAAAACAAGTATATTTGTCTCATTAAAATAAGATCCGAAACTAACGCTAAAACAGATATAGCCTATATGACACTCGCTCCGTTGTTCATCCTCGAAAACTCAAGCCATTATGACTACACTAAGACTTAGTGTAGTCATAACGGCCTGTGTTTTCGAGGATGCGTTGTGCTGAGATATGATTTTAATGAGATTGTTGGTCAACAAGCTACATTTTTCACATTGGTCAACTCGCTGGTTTTCCACATTTTCATATTTGTTTCACAGCTTTGTATTCTTTCTTTTATCGCAAGATAAAAATAAATAAATAAAACATTTAATAAAATATGAAAATAATGAAAACTGCGTAAAATGTAGCTTGTTAGCCAATATACTTGTGTAGACTAATAAAATGTGCATACTATTAGGTAAAATATGTTTGATCAAGAAATATGTCAACTAACCCTGTTTATAGGCCTATGCACAGGCATTTGAAGGCCATTATTGTGTTTAACCCTCCCCCTGCTGGCTTAGGCACATGCAGTTCTTTAGGGCATCGTCGGTTGCCTTCAGCAGGGAGATGGTTAAATATATATATGTTTCTGTTCTTAATGTAGTTTTTTATTAAATATATTCTATTAACAAAAAAAATAATTTTAAATTAAAAAAAAGAGACCCATTGACTACATAATACCCCGGGATAGACTCTAGATCAATTATCTATATAGTTTTCGGTTTATTTTTGTTTGTTTTTGTAAAATTACATTAAGAACAAATATATACATGTATATATAAAATACAAAACAATGGCCTGCTTCAAGTGCCTGTGGTCTATGCCGTTATCCAACCTTAGCAATCAATGCAATCGTAAATACTTTGCGACATCTAGGGTGGAGATATACATATCTGATGATGTCGCTAAGTAGACCCAAGTCCAGGAGTTAAGGTTACAGTTTTGTACGGAAGGGTTGGCACATATGTAACCCTCCAACAATGTTTAATCCCCTCGTGAAGTTGGTTCCCATTGGTATAAATAAAATAATTGTTTTATCTTAGTTCAGTTGATTGTACCATACGTATTCATAGTCTTTGTCTTTGTGTATTGCTATAAAGCTGGAACAACTTGGAATGTGCTAAAGTAATATGTACACATATTCTATAGCTATAACTGCCTCTCTAGTGGTTCTGGCTTGAGATCATTCCGAAATCTAAATTACTACGCACATGACTTTCTTAACTGAACACACATCAACTGGTAGACATAATTTGAATAATAGGCTATGAATAATGTGTATTAAAATATTGCATTTGTGGTCAACTAATTAAATTACATATATCCATATGCATTTAATAAATCATGATGATTAGCACTCTGACAGAATATTTACTCACACAGAATACTACCTCTTACCAAGGGTTACCTCATGCAGAACACTACGTACATACCAAAGGGTTACAGTAACGTATACACAACATTACTAAGGGTTAATTCATAATATAATACGACCACATACCAAGGATAAACTCATACACAATATAACCGCATATCAAAGGTAAAATCTAACTATGAAAACGAAAATACCATATTTGTGTAATTGTTTATCAAATGTGAAATATTTCAGTTGGATACTAATCATTGATGTAGACTACATACAACTAAATCCATTGGTGATACTTTCTGTGAATAATACCATTACTAATGCAATGTATCAACAAGCACTGCATGAATATACAATCAAAATCAAAACAAACGGACAAAGAAAAACATTGCAATAAAAATGTTATGCATTGAACAGCAACCAAGGCAAGATTTAATAATTCTGTACGGTATAATTAAGCACACTTGCTTTCACTAAAATAATAGAAAGCGTAATTTCAGAGACGGAAAACTAGACAAAGATCAGAGTAAAACAATTCCAAGAACAGACAGACAGAATACGTGTATATAATATGCATGCAATTTCAGCTATTCTAGATGTCCAAAGTGTATAAAGTAATCATGAAATTAAAGCTCCATAACATAACTACATACTTTCAAAAAGAATGAACTAAAAACCTGAAAACTGACTGTAAACACATAAGCTTAGTGGGTTCAATAAACAATACAATTTTGCAAGTTCTATAACAAAAACTGTGTAAGTTTCCTTAATAGTCCAAATGATAAAATGTCACAGCAAAGCTATTACATTTCCTATAGTGTTCAAAGTGGTATATCATTAAATTACTGCTTTATATTTGTTATTGTATCTGTTCTATAATAACAACATTTACCTCTAGCATTCAAATTTTCAGTGGTGGCTTAAAGTAATATTATGTGTTCAAACTATTATAGGGTTCAAATTAATAAAAGAATGGTGATATACTGGATGTGTAACATGCCAAACCTACTCATAAATCTGGCTGCATCTCACCGGTGTGTATTCAGGCATGTCACCATTGTGTCACCATTGTGTCACCACATAGCATGTCACCACCCAGTGTGTCACCATTTTGTCACCACCATTGCATCACCGGTGTAAACTAAGAGTCATGAGCATTTCAATCATGGTCAAAATAGTTATACATTGATAGTAACATATTGAATAAAACTAACATGAACAGGCCCACAGTCAATAAACTACTGTAGTTGAGATTCTGGGTTGAAACGTGAAAGAGATACGATTCCATCTGAGATTCTCACATCTTAGTACCTATGAGCATTCTGTTTTAAATTCTTACCTTTATAGCATAAAATATTCTATTCTATACAAATTGTAAATAAGTCTTATATACCATGCTGTATATGATGGAAATTATTTTCTCATAGCTATTGAGTAAATGTACAATTAATATAATAATATTCTCACGAGCATCGAGTTTGTACAAATCAAAATTATATATTCTCATTAGCATTGTACATGTATAATTAACATACTATTCTCATTAGCATTGAGTTTGTACAATTAAGATTACAGTATATTCTCTTATAAGCATTGAGTTTGTACAATTTACAATTAATATTATATTCTCATAATCATCAAGTTTGTGCAAAATGTATTGTCAATTAAATATAATCATAAAGCAAATGTTATTATTAATAAGCAATAGTCTTCAAGCAGTATTTCAAATAAGAAAGTTAGTAATGGATGCATACATACTAAAAATGTAAATGAAAATCATTATATTATTATCACAATACAATATACAAATCTTCTACAATTAAGATTAAAATTTGATCAATAACAATTGGCACAAACAGAAATTGTATCGAAAATAATTGTCCTCATAATTCCAGTAATAGTCAACTAATAAAACAATTTCTATATACTGTATCTAAAAAATACAAATGGAACACTTTTACACTAAAATATGAGTGAGTTATTATTTTACATCATTCATATCAGGAATCTTTCACCAATACGCGATTTACATTAAATATAACTAGTCAAAAACTAGACTAAAAGGAATCGCTTAAGACTAGATACACATTGCATTGAGAAATAATTTAACAAAATAATAACCAAAATTGTGATTTATTTTCAGACAATTTGCTCTCTTCCCAACTGTGAAACAATTTCAAAGTATTACATTTTTAGATACTATATTGAAAATGGACTTCAGTTACTTTTCTAACTTAATATGTAAACTGGGTATCCTTTCACAAAGCTCTCTTATCCGCTAAGAGACCATAGCGCTCTCTTTGCAATGTATTAGCTATCGGCAAAGAGAAAGGATACCCGGGGTCGCATTCCATAAATAACAGAGCTGCGAGTCGTAACTCCCTAAACGTGAATTAAAACATTCATTGGGCTACGATCTTTCAAACAGGAACCAATAAAACCAAGAAGAATTTATAGCCATTTGTTAGAGGGTGGGTTGAGACATCAATCGAGTATCGTATGAAATAAATCAGACTATATGTCAAAGGGTTAAAATACAAAAGATAAAACATGTCAACTAGGAAGACATTTTCATGGTTAAACATTTTTCTTAATACTGTATTTAATATAGAGAATTATTAAGGCAAACATGTGATTTTGAGACGATGTCTATATTAATAAATATCTTAACCATTAACAACAAGCACTGTATCATAACAAGGTATATTTTTCATGATTTAAAGCTCCAATAAATGGAACATCAATAGTGAGGAATTTAAACTAAAGTCATGATAAAATATTTTGTACACAATATCAAATTGATGTATGGGACAATATAAATATGATATCAAAAAATATCCCAGAATGTTGTATGATAAAAAAACAAAAAAAACATGACATGCTATGGATACCAGTATGTTCACAACACTGCATTTAATAAAATCCTAAAAACCACTTCCTGCAACATGAGCGAAATAACACCATACTTTTAAATACTAATCTGCAAACATTGATATGTTCATGCACTGTGCATAGTATTCATATACTAGTACTTCGAACTACAGTAAGTTTTGCTCTTCTTGGACAGAATAAAGAAGACTTGATATATATAGGACTTCAAAATAACCTAGATTTCCTCCATTAACCCTCTCCCTGCTGGATTAGGCACGGGCAACGTTCTTTAGGGTATCTCTAGTTGCCTCCAGCATGGACAGGGTTAATAGTATGTTGGCATGTATACCACACATATATAAAAGTTATTGTTTTACGTCGCAGTGGGAATCTTTTATCTACACTCAACTACCATCACAAAGGTTTACAGAGCAAAGAAACAACATATACTTGTCACACTGGTGACTGCTAATTACACTTCCTGATGCTAACCCGGACTCTACCAGGAACATTCACTAATGTAAAAATATAAGGAGTTTGTTTCATCTTCAGCAAGAATTAGAAAGCCAGACTGATTGTACAAGTGCTACTGAAGAACTGGAAAACTTATATTCTTACTATAGCTAGCTAATAATTTATTAATTTCTAAAACAAACTGATTGTACAACTACTAATGAAGAACTCACAATGTAATATTCTATATCTAGTTAATAATGTATTGCTTTCTAAAACAGCAGAACACTAATAATGTATATTTAATGTAAATAGCCATAACAATTTGAAAATAAAAAAATTTAAAATAACAACAACAAACTTTTTACCTATGGACACTATATCTTGTCTGGTACACATGTACACTTACTTGGTATACTGTTTAAATGCAATATTGCTACACTTACTAAATTCTTACTGTCCTTGTAAGTTGGAATATGTTTTGTCAGTATCAATTCATAGATTTTTCTAGTCTTGATGCATAATCTATTGAATGATCATTCATCATTCGTACTCGGAGAATAATAACCTTGTTGAAATACATGTACTGCGTAGAATATGAAAACAAAATGTTAACAAAATTGATATAATAAGTTTTTATGGGTTTTCCTCCCATTTTAAGCATACTGATGTCTAGCACAAATCTGAAAGCCACATTAACCCTTTGGACCAAAAACAACAACATCCAGTATGTCTATCAAGTTCAAATTCTTTGGTAAAAAAAATACACCTCAAGTTACTCAAAACATGTGTATATGAAAATAATACTGATGACAACTGCCAGGTTAAAATTGTAATCCTAATCAGGTTAAAATTGTAATGCTACACCCAGGATAAAATTATAATCCTGACATGTTCTTGACAACTATAGGCACAACGTGAACCAACTATTTTCAAGCAAAAATTAATTCATCACTGTAGCAATATGACTTCACTTGCCAGTATATCTTGATAAGATTACTAACCTGGCTCTGGGTAAAAATACCTATACTAATCTCACATATTTTTATAAGACTTCAATATTTATCACCAACTATGTCATGTGGAATCAAAACAATATATTCCTGATATGTTGACAGTTCCATTTTAACATTGTAGATCTCTGTAGATATCCTCATGTACGTGTGCAAGTATAATTGCATATACTTTTGCAGATATTGTCACACATCTGTGCAAGTATCGTCAGAAACCTATGGTTGCCCTCTTGTGCAGGTATTGTCACACTATTGTGCAGATATTGTGGCACACATATGCAGGTGTTATCATACACCAAGGGTGCTTTCAAAGACGCAAGCGGCTTGCAAGCGGCTTACCAAACTAGCCACTGTCTCAGGAGTCGCATGAACCGTAGATGGGACATGGAACCAGTTTAGCTAAGCGGCTTACTCAGCCCTTGTGTCTTTGAACGCACCCCAGTTATCGTTCTTTACAACAGGTTGATTTTCTCAGTTGACCAGATACCCTCCTGTTTGAGACGAGCCATCACAGGCTTGTATATGTTCCTGTCCAGCGGAATGACTATACCCTTCTCTTGAATCTCACCTGGTTTGAGGAATAATAAAAATCATCGTAAATTATGGATTCACATTCAACTTTTAACAAATATTTTAATTGGTTTGTGTTTTGTAGGAAAACCCAGAACATGAAGCAAATACTGCCCACATGGGCAAATAAATTTACTGCTATTTTGCTTCGAACTATTTCAGCCAGCCACTACTTTGTAGAATAGTAGCTTAGTGTAGTCTAGTGAAAAGTAGTGTAACCTGAACGCAGCCCTGATAAGCATAGGAAATAGAATACATGATCCAGAAAGGCAGATAAACAAGATGGTGGATGGATAGGCAGGATTGCAGACAACATAGGCCCCGTTACTTTGAGAGCATTACACTGTACTCACACAGACAGGTGACATAACTCCAGTAAGCTGTACTGAGTGAAAGAAACGACTCGCCCACATCTCGCACAAGCAAGATGGCGGCAAAGAGTTGCCTTAGATGTGGTGACGTCACTGTACTTTTACTGTGCCACCTCGCTAGCGAGTACAGCCCGCACACTGTCTGAGAACTGTGTAACACGTTCCTTTGACAAAAGTGTCTGTCCAGCGTACTCTAGACAGTGTGCTGCACTCAAAGGAACGTACCCATAGTGTATGAACAAGATAGTGGCCAAGATGGCGGATAAACAAGATGGTGGGTAAACAAGATGGCAGATAAACAAGATGGGGGATGGATGGACAAGATTGCATGCAACAGGATGATGGCCAAGATGGCGGACACAAAGATCTGCACCATGGACAACATGACAAACAGACAACATGACAAACAGACAACATGGCAGACTAACAAGATGTTGGCTAAAATGGCGGACACAAGGTACTCACCCTCTAGGATCATCTTGGTGGTGATGGCGGTGGGGAGGCCCACCGTCTTAGCCATGGCGGAGTAGCCGTCAATATCGCCGTAGACGACCAGGTTCAGCTGTCTCTGCTCCAGTGAGCCGTCTGGCCACGTGATCCCGATGTCATGTCGCATCAGCAGCAGGTCGCGCTCCCTCGGGCCTGGTCACACAATAGATTTTTTTAGTGGCTTATTTTTTAACAATATTTATTTGAAAATTTCCAGGATCAATGAACATCCAACTTAATACCTATCTGAACACACCTCCCAGTTTCACATACAATAATTACAAAACGACACGATAGGCATGTACTGGCGATCGGACATTTACGAGAGCGCTATGGTCTCATAGATAGTGGGTACCAGAGCTTCGAGAAATGATTCCTAGGAGTTTTACTCACCGTAAGCCAGCCTGATGCTGAGGTAGGCAGACAGCGTGTCCATGGGGCTGCCTTTCTTATCAATGATTTCGTCACTGAGAAGTCCCAGTCTGGAGAACACAGAGACAAATGTTCAGAAAAGTACATTGTACAACATTCAGCTTATACTAAATATAGATTGACTTTGAACAGCAGTGTGCCCTCGATGCAACGATCGATGCTCCGCAGATTGAGATATGGTAGCTTCCTGAATGGCCCAGTCAGAGATAATACCTGGTGATAGTGTCCAGCATGCAGTCATTCCTGTCAACTTTATCGTAGACCAGATCTTTCAGAGAGTCGCCAAAGATGTCGCCCGACTTGCCGAAGATGCTGCTTATGAAGCCTTTCTGCAGTGAGATATGGACAATGTTAGAGCATACCGACACCATTCATCATTGGAATTGAACCCAACAAACCTTCAGAGACTGTATTGTGCTTGTGTTGCAAATCGTTGAAATGTACTTGTTACAAATTAGAAAAATTGCGAAAGTCAAATTATGTTTGTCCTGTACACATGTTCAGACATGCTGACAACTAAACAGAAAACAAATTTAACAGACGATTAGCTGCAATTTATGACTTGGCATGCGAGACACTAGAACAATTCTAAATAGACACCGTTTCATACAAGGAATACACTTAAACAGAGTTTCGTACTAGGAACACTCCAGACAGACACAGTTTCGTACTAGGAACACTCCAGACAGACACAGTTTTGTACTAGGAACACTCCAGACAGACACAGTTTCGTACTAGGAACACTCCAGACAGACACAGTTTCGTACCCAGGTGATGTCAGGGCCGCCAGGGTGAAGCAAAGGGTGAGCGTCATTGTCCAGGAGACCCAGCTTCATCAGACCTTGTACTGCCGTGCTGTAACCCTGGAAACAACAGAAAAACACTGACAGACTCTTCTTATCACATAGCACCTATACAATATCATTTATGATGAATACTGGTCTATTACCAAACATTTTCGAGAACAAACTCACGCTCAACTCATATCATGGTTTATAAGTTTAGGGCAGAAGGAAACTCGCAACAACTGTAGCACTGAATGTCACAGTAAACCTGCAGGCACTGGCTGGTACTGATAGACCAAGGAAAATAATTGAAATGTATGTAAATAATTCACAGGTAAGTGCTACCTACCTGGTATCCAATGGTGCCCCTGATACAAGTAATATACTTTTATCAGTGTTCGAAATAGAGCCTATCCGCACGCCCGCGACGGGTTATTTTCAGTGAGGACGGGTAACGTTTTATCCTTGCACGCCCGCATGTCGTGTTACTTTTTGTTCGTTTTTTCAAGATGTATATCATCGATCACTGGCCAACATGTATGCATGAGGACGGGTAACTTCTCAGACTTACCAGTCCTCATGACTGGCTGTGAAATTGCTGGAGTTTTATATACTGTTTCTTAGCCGCTAAGGGACCTTAGCAATGTATTAGCTATGGTCCCTAAATTAGCGGCTAAAAAAGTCTGAACGTTTATTGATAGATTATCCATAGTCACGTAAGAGGGTGAAAGTAATTAAATAGTCGCTCTCTAGATTATTTCACTAATAGCACGGATTGTCTGTTTAGGGCAGAAGGAAACCCGCAACAACCGTAGCGCAGTTACAGTAAACCTGCGAGCACCGTAAGAAAGGTAACTTGCGAACATTGACGCCTGGGCGGGATTTGAACATGTCCCCAAAGTCCAACATCTACCACTGCGCTACCACTTGCCCCCATGCCCTGGGGTACACACTATAACCGCAGTACGACCTTTCATTTAAAAACCAGGGGGCCCGTATTCTCGAAACTTCTTAGCGAAGAACTTCTTAGTGAGAAAAGATCTCTTCAAAAATGAACATAATCAAAAACCCAGTTAGGTAAATTCTTAGTATTAGGAAGTTTCGAGAATCTGTACAAAACTGCGTAGTAATAATTGGACGCGTTACCTTATCCTGGTCATTATGGCTGGTTAAGTCATACGGAGGTTAAGTGGACTCATAATGGCCTTTGTTTCGAGGATGACGTGTAGAAGTACTCCGTGTTCTACAGGAGCTCCCTATGGCTGTGAACTCACGGTTACTTTTCTTCTGTTTTACATACTTCTAGGATTAACTGATCCACCCACAGAAGCAAGTTCCAGATGACTTAATCCACCACCTCCATCATAATGAAACTGTACTTATGCATGCAATCAATTTAGTCAATAATATGTATTCTTATAAATATATTGTCGTATAATCTTTTCCTGCAGCTTCAAAACTAAATTTGCTGAAGCATTCGTAAATTATACAGCTGTTTTATGTACTTGTCAAAATGGTTTATTTTTAATTTAGCCATGTGTACTATACACATATGATAAAAAAAAACACCACATTATTATGTACAGTACAATATTATATAACATATTCCGTGGACTAATAGAAAATACATTTTAAAATATGTCAATAGTTCATAAGCTCCTCGTATTTTCAAAATGAGTGCTATTTTGTAACAGTCAACGAAAGTGTGCATTTTAGAACTGGAGGTTTTTATGAACAATTTTAGAGAGACAGGGAGACAGGGAGAGACAGAGAATGAACAAGATATGACAGTAGCTAGAAAAAGGATACGAGAGATTCAACAACAATCTACAAATATAACAACCAGGAAACAAACAAACTATTATTGATATAGGTCTATCATCCTCTCGTTCATGAAATAATGCATTATTCTCTCAACAAAACATGATTACGTCAAATATTCATTAAAGCACATTCTTAAACCGGTTTATTATTTCACTGATCCAGATCTGGTTCACAAAAATCCATTCACCCTGTCGCTACGGGACACATGCAATCATTGATACCCACGTGTGATAAGCGGGTACATATGGCTTACCCCAGCACGAGCCTGCGACAGATCAAAGTGTATTAAATAGATCTACCCCGGGTACATTCTGCGGCGTCACCCGTGGGTGGAGAAGTAGAACGGACCCAGTTGGAGACATAAACCAGATTTGCAAAATCGGATTTACACGCTTGGCGCACCATTACACGTTGTGACTCTACATAAGAAGTATATAATAGGTGAGATATCTATCAGTACGTATTCATTCAATAGTGATTATTGAAGCCATGGCCTTAATGCATAATGCATAAGGCCATAGGTCTCTGACAGTTGTACTATGGCAGTACTCACAGTTGACTGCTTCATATTAACCCTAAGAGTAATCTCATTATCATATGATTTACACGAGACTTCGTGATGTAAATTTAAGAGTAATCTCATTACCATATGATTTACACGAGACTTCGTGATGTAAATTTAAGAGTAATCTTATTATCATATGATTTACACGAGACTTCGTGATGTAAATTTAAGAGTAATCTCATTATCATATCATTTACACGAGACTTCGTGATGTAAATTTAAGCGTAATCTCATTCGTGATGTAAATTTAAGAGTAATCTCATTATCATATGATTTACACGGGACTTCGTGATGTAAATTTGACCTGTAAAGTATATCAAATAATATTAAATCTTCTTTTGACATTTAAATGTAAATAGTTATGATGACCATACATATAATGAGCGACCCATCTTTACACATAAAAACCCGGCCCGTATTCTCGAAAGTTCGTAAGTCTTTAAAAGAAGTTCGCGAGAACTAAAACTTTGCCTACCTGGTTTTCTGCTTATGTTAATTTTTCAAGAGATCTTTTCTAAGAAGAGATCTTTTCAAGAGATCTTTTCTAAGAAGTTCTTAGCTAATAATGTTCAAGAATACGGTTCCCTGGTATCATAGTACTCGAATATCTCACATGACAGATCTACTACGAGACCATAAGCATTCTCGTAGCCATCTTATAACGGGGATCGTGCACTTACGAGAGTCTGTGGTCTCATATAGTGGATATGAGAGAGCTTTGAGAAACGATACCCTGGCCTGCGGTTAATGGTTGTGAATGGTCTGGGCCTAAATAGAGATTTACGGCAATGTTTGCTATACAGTAAAAGCAGGGCGTATGTACTGATTAAGGCCAAGACCAACTGTCATTATTTAGAAAATGTTCCAAACTGATAAAATATGCAAATATATCATTCACAGACGGTATATCCGTTAGTGTAGTCATAATGACCTGTGTTTTCGAGGATGACTATTTTGGAGCAAAGATGAATTGGATGTAATGTGTATGTATGTACAACTATTTTTAAAATGACAATTACATGAACCGCTTACATATAGAATGATGTTAAAACATCCATTACCACAATGTGCCTGGACATTCCTCATAAAATAATATGCTGATCAATTTCAATTGAAATGTTCAATCTTTTCTATGATATACCATAACAATAACACGAAGCCATTCATTAAAGACATCAACACATCGACATTCATTTTTAAAGATAGGCCTGTCTTGATTAATCTCACCAGAATGATTAGTTTCGATAATAAGCTGCTTTGAAAATAACAATCCATTAAAACATTAATTAAATACACCACCATAAAAGCTTTCCGTATAACAAGATAGTTCACTAAAACCTTCATTAAAGGCATTACCTTACTCCTTACTAAGATTGTCTGATAAATTCAAACTGAAATGCTGTTTACAATAATAAACAATATAAACAATCCATTATATTTCAATATGCATTAAAGCAACTACCATAACAGCGTTCCTTTACTGATTTACTGATCATGATAAATTCAAATTGAATTATGTTTACAATAATATAAACAATCCATTATTGTTAAGTATGTGCATTAAAGAAACTACCGGTACCATAACAGCATTCCCTCTAAAGAGATTTAACTGATAAATTCAAATTGAAATTATGTTTACAATAATAAACAATATATAGAAATATCACTGTCTATTCACACAAGGCTTGATTCAACCAGCGGCTTGGTATGTGCATACCTTGTAGGCTTAACATGTACCCGTATCATCAAATCGATTGAACAAGTCGTAAATGAACTCCCCGTATTGTACTCTGTAAGGACGGGCTTCGTACTGTATTACCACCTGACACAGGAGTTGACATGCCCCCGACAGTTGGCAGCACGTAATATTTCCTGTCAACAAATGAAGCGCATTCTTCCAACAATAAATGCTCCCTTTACATGCCTTCAGTATAACCCCCATGTTCTGTCGTAAAGAGAGTCCTGTCTATTGAACACCAGTCTATACTGAACATAATGTAGGCATTCTAGATGCACTGCCTAGAGTATATTGTATTTCTATTCTATAGAAGTATACTAAACCGCAAAATAAACGTCATATGCAATTGCCTTTTCAGTATATATAGCAGTTGAAATATACCTGAATGTACATAAACCTTGTTATATATGTAAACAGACAAACATGTGTTTGACAGAAACACACATTTAATACTATAATACACTGGTGTGCGTGCAGACAAACAAACGCAAATAAACACGCATGCACGCATATACACAATGAATGCTGTCCATGAAGGTTCTATAATATGGAACCATTGCTATAAGGCATGACGTGACAATTTGAGTCAATCCTGAAAATATCTATTATCAGATTCAACCCAGAATTGACTACAATTGCCACGTTATGCCTTATAGACATTAATCAGTGTGTATATCCACTTCCGGTTTGTACCAGAGGCATTTCGCTCCTGTTGAAATATTGCAATAAGATTGCGGATGACTGTTTTTGTATTGGTGTTTTGCATCATAAAGTACAGACATCCGCACGATCATGTATTGGAATATTATGATGCTCATCACAGCAAATGTACACGGGAAACAATAGCTACAAGTATATATATATATATATATATATATATATATATATACAGAAAAAATCTGTTATAGTAAATGTTATAGTAAAATTAATACTAATAATATAAGATTGATGCTATTTAAATGGTAAACAAAATAGCTTGGTTTATTTAATAGTCTAGTAGAAATTCTCAAAAAGGGGCCTAGAAATTAAAAGTGGTCACGCTCCGGGGTATAAATGAATGTTGAGTCATTAGCATTCACTGTGCCATGAAGCTAATGGGGTCACGATACCAAATTCCATGATGTGCGAAGAGACTTGTATAATTTGCGCTATTTAATAACAATGATGATGATGATGATGATGATGTGATGATGATTATGATGATGATGATAATAATAATAATAATAAAATGATGTGGATCGCCTGTGATAACTTTATAAATTGAGATTTAAAAGAGAACCACTTTCAAGATTCTTTCACATATCACGGCCTGTCTTGGGCAGGAGAAAGCCCTCAAGATCCATAGCGCTGAATGTTGGAGCCCTTCCGAAAGTTGTTGTTTTTGTTGTTGTGATATAAATGATATAATCGTGAAAGCGGCCCTAAACCCCAATTTAAAAAAAATTAGGGGGGGGGTGGTGGGAATGTCAACGCGTCGATCAAGTTGATCGACTCCTATTGAGTTCACTTTAGTATACAATGATCCCTCCCTCATTGAACACTCTCGATTAATGACCTCCACATATGTGTAATATATTTATATAGTGCCCTGTCGATGTCAGGTGTCAATCACTTAATCTCTATTCAAAGCATGTACGTGTCGAATCTACGTCACCCCCCAAGATAAGACGTTTTTGATAGCTTATAAACTGAACACGGAGTTGATAATACTCTGGAAATCGACGATATCTACTAAAATGTGATCCCGGGAAGATTTATTTCCAGTGTTGCAAGCTTCTTAAGAGGCAATTTCGGCTCTCAAACCGTGACAAACGTCAAAGATTGAAGTCAGTTAGTGCTCATTCAACTCGTAAATTCACAAATAGTTTCTAATCATGTAAATACAAATACGTGCCAATATTTAATTGCTTATAGCTTTTCATCTTTTATTATTAGTACTTTGCTTTTTAAGCTTCGTCAATGACTGTAGAAGACTGAAGATTTAACTACTATTCATAAAGTAATCATTAATAATAATTGCATACATATACCCTCATGAACATGGGATAAATGTATATTTAGTTTTTAAAAGAAAACCATAACTGATGCTTTAGCGATTCCTGATGGATGAATATTGTCACGACCTAAAATCGTTATTATCATCTACCAGAAAAGCACGTGAATTTTAGCATTTTAACTTATGATTTTCCAATTATTTAACATACGTTCCGTCGAAATGAAATTGACCTTTATAAGCTGGTAATCCTATTGCAGTGTTAGAGGTTTCCACTCGCCCGGCATCCCGATCCATTTCTCCTATGTATTAAAGTATATCCTACGCCACGGGCTAGTAGACTGTGTGTGTGTGTGTGTGTGTGTGTGTGTGTGTGTGTGCGTGTGCGTGTGGGTTTGTGTGTGTGTGTATTTAAATGCTTTTACAGTCGCCTTCCAGCATAGCTGACTTCGGCAGACTGGTCCCTCCTTGGGACGCATTTGTCTCACAGCATGGAGCTGGAGAGCGGTGTATGTTATTGTCTGC
>JAUTBV010102936.1:0-15560 GCA_032361325.1 Lepetodrilus fucensis | reverse complement strand
CAATTAAATGCGACAATACGGCGGTCGCATTTTTCGCATTAATATTCTGCTTGCATTAATTTCATGATTTACAGTATCATTATTGTTGCTAGAAAGGAAATGTATTTACAATTGTAAGCACATATTATCTCTATTGTATAACAAAATGTTTTAACAATGCATAAGTAGACACAGCATAGTGCATTCCACAATGGGATTCAAACTCACGGTGCTGATGCCGACTGCCCGGTCTGTGCACACCGAGTCTGGGAAGGCAATACCCACTGACCTATTTTCCAGCTCGATTCCGCTGAAACAGACATATTGGTAAACATAATATTCATAGCCTAACTAATAACATAGCCATAAATAGTGAGTGTGAAACATAACTAAATGGTTACAACTTACTAGTATATCCACTTTAATTAATTGATAGTAAACTATAAGTGGCTTATCTTCACTCAAAGCATATATCATAAACCGAGGTAGCAACTCACTGACATCACGCTACTAAAGGGAAATAACTCTGTTGGTGCTAACATTCATCAATGCAAAAAGACGAAATAGTCTAATATTGCCCACTGGTCAAAATTAAGTATCTTCGTGCGACTTTCCTCAAATATGTTTTGCATTAATCCATTTTTGGTTTATTTAAAAAATAAAATAATTAATAATCTAACAATGGTTTTAATTGGCCTAAGTGGCAACATGAAGACAGGAAGTTCAATACAGGAAGTTAAGAACCAAGAGACAAGCAAGACGTACGTCATGAAATACGCTATGTCAAAGTTGGCTCCTTGCAGCGAGACCTTCTTGAAGTTCATAAACTTGATGAGCATCTCGCGGAGCTTTGAGCTGACAATGAATTGGTCCGCCAGGTTCCAGTACTCCAGGTATGTGAGAGCTAGCTTCATGTTCAGCTGACGGTAGTACTATGGAACAGAACATACAGCTTAGTACTGGGGAACAGAACATACAGCTTAGTACTGGGGAACAGAACATACAGCTTAGTACTGGGGAACAGATCTACATAATTGCCATCAAAAGCTATATAATCTGAATTACGGCTATTTGCTAATGAACAAAACATAGGTTCTTGTAATGTCTAAGTAAAATTCATAAAATACATACCAAATCGGCAATATTTGCGATTTCAATTCCGTATGTTGTCATATCAGCTGTAGAGAAATTAAGTCCCATGTACTGAAATGACAAAAGAAATATTGCATTGAAATACATGAATAAAAATTCCCATCGTTTTTATATAATTGAAAGTTACTTACAAATATGGTCATCTAGACAGTTAATACCAGTAATGTAACACTCTGTTAACTAATGTAAATTTATCTACTAAAATGAGTGTAGGACTTACGACAGATTTATCGAGAACCAGTGCAACCTTCATTGTTTTGGCAGGTTGTTTCTTAGTTTCCTGTTGATTCTGTGGAATAATCATATTTTCATTAGCAAAAGTATCAAACAATTGGGAGTGGGAA
Source organism: Lepetodrilus fucensis (assembly GCA_032361325.1). Classification (NCBI taxonomy): domain Eukaryota; kingdom Metazoa; phylum Mollusca; class Gastropoda; order Lepetellida; family Lepetodrilidae; genus Lepetodrilus; species Lepetodrilus fucensis. Next base: position 14,085 of record JAUTBV010102936.1, on the reverse strand, counting down.
TTTAAATTTAATATCATATTATTATCTTCAAAGCCTGTTGAATAGAATAGTCAGGCTAAAAGAGCAGGGCATTTAGTATAATAAATATGGTACTGTTCATATTTTTGCTGAGTTAGGCAGAAATCACTGAAGATTGTGAAGAAACGGTAACACAATCTCCAGGATCATGAAATGACAATCATTCAATGTGTTCTTCATCATCAGCTGACAGGAGCGTCATAACATCCCATAACGACCAGTAGATGCTGCCCTCTATCTAGCCCTAAAGGCAGATAATCTTGCTCACCACAGGGTGCTAAACTGTAAGCATATTAATATATTTGCTCTCAATCATGAATCTCAGGTGGACTTCCTCACGGCCACATAACTGTGTCTATGTTCATCTGTGCCAGACACATGGTATTCCTTAGATATATGGCATCTCATAACCCCACAGATATACAGCATCTCATAACCCCACATCCAACATCAGAGGAATCACAATATTCACAATAAGAATGCTTTCAAGAGGTCATTATTCCAAGATATCTCATTATTGCAAACTCTTATCTCATTATTGCAAACTCTTATTTCTATGAACACACCACTAGCATACCTGCATCTGGTTTGAGATATTTAGATAGATATCCTGTTATATTTTGGCTAGTGGTATTAATATGGTATACAGATGGTGTAACTCAATTATGTGTATATTTCGGTAAATTGAAATGTATAGCAACACCCAAAGCAATATTTTTTTCAATGTATTTTATAATGGTATCTATAAAGCATTTAAGAATTTAGAAAATATCTTAGAATGTCATGGAGTGAGTGAATATGGAGTTTAACGTCGCTGCGGGAATCTTTCACCCATTTGCGACAAAGAGTGTCATGGAAGATTCCTAGCTAAAGGTTACTCTTAGATATCTTTTACACTATTTACTATCAGTATTAAAGCAACCTTTAGAGCAATTGTTATATATGAAAATGAAATTTCTGAAATTTGAAGATAAAAAAACCTAGAAATTAGAATTGTTATAAATCTTCTATTGTAAGACAGGACCGCACAAGAGGAAGGCAAGATGACAAGTTAGATAGTAAGCAGTTTGAGAAACTGCACTTCACCGACACCAAAAGAACATCACATGAAAAGAAAGCATAGTGCAATCTGTCATTGACTTTTCTATTCTTAAATTCTCATCAAGTGTAAATTCTTCTTGCTGACAACCTGACACATTATCTGATAAATCTTTCACTTTACCATCAACACCTAATATATTCAGATAAAATGTTCTACCAAGTCTTGCTCAAACAACATTTTGTTGGATGTGACTCTTTCGTAGTTTAAAAAATGTGGATATTAATGATGGTACTGGGATATATCCTACAATAAATCAACAAAACAGAAATCCCAAAACTAATATAGTTTCCCTGACCATGACCTTTGAACTTGACCTGTAGGCCACCAAACCACAACACACTCTTCAGGAGATCTATATACTTTTCATATTTGACATATTCTAGCCATCAACTCCATTCCACTGACAGAATATAAACTTATTTATTGCAGACATGTACATCAAAGAAGCCTGCCAGTCGTATACTTACTTGGACTGCCCTGAGAAACTTCAGCTTCCTGGCAAACTCTCCCTTGTGAAGCTCATGAAATGGCAGCCATTGACCCAAGCTATTACCTAAAACATGGAAAAAATACAGGCTTCAGTTCCCCTTTGATAGGCATGATTAATGCCTGATTAACTAAGCTTTGAATATTTGCAGGTTGTGGTAATGTTTCATCTTCAAGCAAAGTGTTTATTCTGGCAGAAAATGCACAGATGTTGGAATGTGTAAGGAATGCTGAAAGAAGATATGGCTGGAAAAAGTTTTTGATATTTTCATCATAGAGATAATCATATACTTTAATGAAAAATTACATGTGATAAATGCGATGTTATCAGTGATGAAAAGTAGGACAGTTGTGCAATCGACCTACTCAGGAAAGGATGTCTTCCTTTAAAATATTTTACTTTTTATCATTAATTGCATGGTGTAATAAAGTATTGACACAAACAACTTGTAAGAATACTATACTGTAAATCATGAAATTAATGCGTTTTCCTCCAAGTCTTACCTTTAACGCGCAGCAATTAAATTCGACAATACGGCGGTCGCATTTTTCACGTTAATATTCTGCTCGCATTAATTTCATGATAGCTGGTACATTGGATAATAGTACATAGGCTTTAAAGTGATGCGCCAGGAAGGATTTAATGTTTTTAAGCCTCAGCAGTTCCTATTCTAGCATGAATCTTAATGTTCAACAACAGAGTTTTGAAAGTTATATTTAGAAACTATTTCAATTTTCATGGCTTACTAGTATTTCAACATATTGTTGTTGATTACATAAAAACTGAAAACTTACCACATTTCTCTTTGTGAGAAACAGATGCTTTGAAGATCAGATGAGGATGTTCAAGCTGTAAGGACAAAACCATTCAACTTGTACAATATGCATTACTGAAAAACTTAATTCAATTGGGCATCTAGAGCAATTGCTGCAGAGAGATTAATTGAAATATCGACCACTCTGCCAATATTCCGTTTCTACCACTGGCTGAGTGCAAGGTCCGAGATCAGAGCAACTCTCTGTCACAGAATCTGCATCAGGAAAAAGTCAATAAAAAAGGAATTGATTTCAAAAGCCGGTAATATCTGATTAGTTGCCTATAGAATAGTTTCTGATGTCATGTTCAGATGTCATGTTCTGCTGTCATGTTCTGATGCCTTGTGGGAATGTGAAACCGTCAAAAGACAAAAATGCCCACGGACACCCAATTAAAAAAATTACAACAGACCATATTTTATAGGCAGTTTATCGGTGACATATAAATGTGTTAATAACTGTATTCATACTACTTCATTGATACTGAACTACCACGGCATGATAATATTGGACACAACCATTACTGGACAACAACAATCCTATGATTGTGACACTGACAAATAGCCTCAGTCTAGAGTTCACACAATCCTGACATCAGTAAATACTAAATGGTCTTATTGCTAAAATTAATGAGAGGTCAAGGGTTACTCACGCCCTCATCGCCACCAATCATTGGCTGGATTACATAGGTTTCATTGTGCATCTGAATCACTCCCCTGAAAAATATACAAAATAAAAAGATAAATAATTGGTAGAGCTTTATTTATTTTATTATTAAATGTACTTATACTAATGTTACATAATGATCAAATTTTATATCAAAAGCCACGTGGGCGCGATTCAATATTTATGGACTATATGATTTCAACACGTATGCAGTTGCAAAGTTGAAAACATATATTAAATTAAAAGAATTACATAAAGTTATTAACATGTACATATACAGAGAATCTTTTAACATGGTTTCAGACATGCACATTAAATATGAATAAAACCATATGGAAGAAATCAAAACTAATATATCTTTGAAACTGTTGCCAAATATGTAATTGATATGAAATATGTAACATACTATAATATCCAATATGAAAGTGAAATGATAGTAGTAAATATGCATGGAACGTCTTGACATGATCGCTATAGAACAATTCCCAAACTGTACATGCAATATTTAACAGTCTGACAGTTGCCAAAAATCTAAATAAGTGGGATAACCAGTCAAATAAAATAATCTGAAATGTAGTTGGATCCTGACTGGGCAATTATATGGTGTACTCTCGACATATATCCAAAACGAGATTACAGATGAAAACTGAAACAAAATCGATGGAGTCTATGATTATCCATGCACGTTGTTGCAATGTTTCTTGGCTAGGCCAAGTACCTGTCAAAGTCAGTTGTTAAGATGAGCTACTTTAGAAACACAAGATGATCACAAAGCCAGCTGTAGGGAAGTATCATTGTTCCATCTACAGGTTTAGTAATAGGAAAAAGAAAACAACTGAGCATGTACAAACAGCTAGTACTTATTGCTGAAGCGTAACTTACTAAAAACAAAGTGTGAATAAACAAATCATATGTCAGTTAGTATATCCTTCAAAGCTGTAGTTGAGCTCAACCTGAGCTGAAGTGCAAATTTGATATATCAGTACCAGTTTGGAAAAAAATGCAACGTCTACAATAAAGCATATTGATTTATTACTAGCAAGTACAGTACTTCTGATGACTTGCACTGAACAATATTTTCTTAAAATAAAGATTGCCTATCCTATATTACAAAAGTGTGGTTAGAGACTGACAACAACAACCCTAACCTTAACATCCAATGAATATTCCAATACTTTGTCTAACCCACACCTATATCTTGCCCCACCCCCAGGGGAATTGAATACATTGTGAAGATACATAGAAGACCTTTCAGCCTGAAGCCATGTCTGCCTTGTTGCCTCTCTACAGACCCAGTGGACTCCATCAGTGGACTCCATCAGTGGACTCTAGAAGTGGAGTCCATCAGTGAAGTCCAGAGTTAGGAGTCCAGCAAACAAGACATTATATTGATCTCCTATCAGGCCGTCCGACACAGTCAGGAAATCTAATTAATCAAAACAGCGAAACAAGAAGGACCAGATCTTGTCACAAATTTGTCTATTCCTAAGTACTTTTAAAATAAAACAATATATTTTCTTTGCCTACAAGAATTATCCCCAAAAATTCTTAATAAATCAAAGCATTTTGTTTTTTACATCTTTAGATAAACAAAAGGAGAAGACTACGACAACTGAAATAGCATCATTTTGACATCAATTTGTAACAAAATTAATTCACAGGGAAAAATATCATGGCGCACTAAGCTATCCGATATATAAGATCTACATTAGTCAAGAGTAAACATTAATATGATGTTTTTTTCCAGTTTTGTAATAATGCAAATGTTCGCTAATTTCAATATTGGTGAAACTGAAGATAGCTGTAGTGGCTATCGACACAGAATCAAAGCAGTAGTAATGAGAACATCAAGGACACGTGAGATGCCACTGTGGGCGAAATATTCAGAATTAATTCAATAAGATTGGCTGGAGTCTGGGACTTAGTCTCATATAGAATTCTATCTTGACTCCAGGGATCCCCCAAAGTCATTTACCACCATTACAAAGTAAGACGTTCCTGACAACTTTTCTCAGAACCAATTGCAAGTTCAGTGGATCCAATAGGTGAGGTAGACTCTAGTGTCTCATACTAGGTTTAGATCAAATAGGTGAGATGCAGAGGTGGTAATGTATCAAAATAGTATTGGCTCCGATAACTGAGAAGTAAGCTTTAGTCTAAAATAGCATTGGGTCCAATCAGTGGAAGTAGACTCTAGTGTCATTCAAAATGGACGCCAACGGCATGATTTGTGTGACCGTGGTGTGAAAACATCCCAATACAATTCCCCAATCTGTCTGACCGTCCACTACAGTTGACCACTAACCTGATGCCATTACATGTGCTGACCGCTACACTGGACCACTCATCCCTCTTCACATGACCATGATAGAAGCAGTGTTCCACCGTCTGAAACAGAAACATGACCATGATATAAAAAATAAAGAAAATAAAGACATGACCATGATTGAATCAGTGTTCAAAGTCTGAAATAGAAATGCCATCATAGATACAATATAAAACCTTATTGCATTGACATTTAATTGATCTTTGGTTACAAATATAACATTTATCAAAATGTCACAAAGATGCCATCCTATAATAGCAGAGGTTTAGATCAAGAAAGTGAATACAAGAATACAATAATAGCAACAACACTACCGGTAATAGAAATAATGGATTAATTACTAGTACAATATAAAAAATATATGTCAGTAGGCGACATATTTGAGAGGGAATCGATCCAATCAGCCAAGTAATTACTTTTTCTTAACAAAATACTAAGTTCATTCTCTAAAGAAATCTAATTTACTTCAAATGACATCTGTATTCCATGACAGTAACTCCAATAGGGAAAGTATAAAAAAAAAATAACGGAAAATCTAAATTCATTTGTACATGAAGAAATACTTTGAACAGATATCCATGTACAAACAAGAGATAATGTTAAAATACCACGTATATTGTACGTAATCTGTCTCAGTCAATGGATAGCAGTATTAGCACAGTGTGAACCGATGTTTATAGAAAGTCTAAGTCAGTGTTTGTCTGTTGATGGAGAATGCGAGACAGGGACTGGTTGTTTTTGGAACCATGGTAACGTTTCTTTGAAAATGTACAAAAAGGGAAATGGATGTTATTTCTAGGATTGTTCCTTAGAATTCTGTTTCTCCCAGAAGAAAGGTGCCCATGGCCATGAACGCATTGAGGGCTCTGTTTATGTATCGTTCCTATTGTTGTATGATGCTTACTGCAATGTGTACTGTATGGTACTAACTGCAATGTGTTGTATGATGATGATGATAGTGCAATGCATTGCATGATGTTTACTGCTATTATTGTAAGTTGTTTTATTACTGTAAAGTTAGCACAGTTCTTAAAAAAATAAATGTTCCTGAAGTCATCATAAGCTCTTGAAACTGCAATAAATATATTCCAGACTTGTTTCCTGGTATTCATCTTACAGTTGCAACATTAAAGTGGTTAATGATAATGATGATTCAATTTCCAGATCCCTCTTCCCCTGCACCCATGGGAGGAACTATATTTTCGGACACAGTAACTGGATGATTTTGAGAATCTTAAAGGCTCTGGAAAAATGTAGCTTGTTATCCTCCAAGATCCTGCCAATTATTTCTGGGTCTGGGTCCAGTTAATTAAAGCCCAAGCACAAATCTAGCTACAGTAATAATTACCAGCTGGTTAGTCTAAGCTTTAAGAGGCAGCTGATAATGAGAATCAGTAGATTTGTGAAGTGGGCCCAGTAGCACTATGGAACCATATATTATCAAATAAAATAACTGCTGATCAGCAGAATCGTGACTGTGGTACATTATCTGTAGTAATAACTCTTAGATTGTTTAGCAAGCAATTATCCAAAGGTGTAAATTATTTATAAAAATAAAAATAAAACTGAAAATAGAAAATAATTCATTGGGTGGTGAAAGTGGTTGTTTGTGCCAGACTGGCATTACGTAATGAGCTATTTCTGGCTTCTAATTTGTCAGCAACTCCTCTGTATACTTGTATGTTTATCAGAGAGATAGCTGGGTGTCTGGAACGAGCTGTATATATCACAGACAGTAGAGCTGTAGATATCACAGACAGTAGAGCTGTAGATACCACAGACTGTAGAGATGTAGATATAACACACAGTGCTGAATTATCACATCCAATCACAGGAAAACTGGTATTTTATTCACGTAAGAGAAGCTATTTCATACAGCTTTTTAATATCGTATTCTTCGATAAATCTAAATGATAGCTATCTGTAATGGAAGTAGAAATAAGACATGCTGGAATATGAAATATTCTGATGGGATAATTCCTTTAATTTGAATTTGGCAGCTTGCACGTTTGATGAAACCTTAATTCATCTTGGCTTCTGCCTATCATATGGGTGGGCGACAACTACCAGGCCAGGGACAAACATCAAAGCAATCTGCCAGTATTGAAAATCCTGAGATTGAAGACTGGGATATTATGGACATAGCGATATATTATCTGGAAGCCAACTTTGAAGAAGTCCTCCTACAATGGTTGCCAAGTGATACGTTCACTGTGACATGATAAGTCCTAGAGGTATTGGCCACAAAGTCCTCATGTCCTACTGATTGATACTTCATGTCGTAGTGATTAATAATTATGTCCTAGTGATTGAAACTTTATAGTGATTGATACTTTTTGTGCAAGTAGACCATACTTCATATCTTAGTGGCTACTACTTCATGTCCTGAAGATCCTAGTGACTATTACTTCATGTCCTGGAGGTCCTAGTGGTTGATTCTTCATTTCCTAGTGGTTACTTTCAATAATAATATGAATATTTATATTGCGGCAAATTCCATGCTTCAAAAGCATGCTCATAGCGCTACATTAAACTTTCTTCATTAAACTTTTAGAACAATTTAGGTTTGTTACAACAAAATTACAGAATTGAAAACTATCATGAAACCTTGCTCTTCAATATGGCCACCATTCAATGCCAATACTTAGATACAAGGAGGTCAGATGAAATCGCATACCAGATCAATCCTAGTTCATTTCAAGCTTAATCAAAATGTCATATCATGTCAATAACCACCTGAGCTAAGAAGGTCAGCCATTATTAAGGTTCCATTCAGCAATCTGTGTGTTCTCTGGTACTTCCTGGCATCTTCACCTCAGATAAACATTCCCCCTCTGCCTAGCAGTTTGCCAAGCACAGTTTGCCAAGCCAGTCTGTGGTACTTGTGCGGTGAGAATATTCAGGATATCGGCGCCTACTGGTACAACACTGATGCCAAGGTCTATGGAATACTCCCAGAGCTGAGCACAGGAAACTGAGTATCGCAGAGTTCTCACAGAGCGTTAAAGGCCACATTCCAAAATCAACACATATCACATATTTTCCATACACATTGTAGTCAGAACATGTGTAGCACATGATCATAACCTGTAGACAGTTTATAAACTAGTTAATCTCAAATACCGTACTACAATTATTAAATTAATGAATTTGCATTATTTGTTATATGTGATTGGTTGACATTTCAATGACTTCATATTTGAGGACCATTTCCAAGAAAAAGGTCTAATTGGCACTTACTTCACTAATAATGATGAATTTGAAATTTCATACATACATATGCAATATACCACAACACAATAGCTAATCGTTTCTGTACGCTCTGAATGGTTTTAACACATGGAACGTAAGTGACAGAAGGGATTACGGTTGTCCACTCCTGACCCACTGGATCAATGAACAAGTGTTTAGCCATGTGAAGCACGGGTTCAATAATTCATGGCCCAGTTAGAAATATGTGTACACACTCAGTCATCAGGATGATTACGACACTACTCAGCAACAGCCATTGATCAATCATGGCATCAAAACAGACACAATCCATACTTTAACTCAGAAGAGCCATAGCTTTTAAATACTATCTGTAATATCATGTATTCTTTGACTGTCTTACTTAATAAGGTCAAGATTATATTCTACCTTAACAAAATCATAAATTTGTCAAGCATCGCAGATCTTAGAGAATAAATTTCTCAAAAGGGACCATGCAAATACAAACAGCTAAATAATTTGAAATGTAATGGTAGTAAATCAATAGAAATGCAATCTCCTGAGTTAAGATTACTACCAAGGGTATTACAGATTATCTGATCTCTGTTTGTACAACATACTAGTAGTCAGATCCCATGGGGGAATTCCAGTTGATTTCTGGCTATTATCGCTGTTCTACATGCAGCCATGCATCCTTTATATAGCTGACTTTAATGGATTTACATAAACTTTTAACATACCAGAATCAATTTTATCTAAACTTAATTTCAATGTTTTCTGTTGAGAGTTCATACATAAACAATGAATTGATGGTGTGCTGTTTTAAAATGTATTATTTTACCACATGTGAAATTTTACAAGTTGCTATTTTTTTCATTATGGAAACTTGATAAATGAATACCCATAGGAATACATTCAACAAACATGTCAAAACATGGCATTTGCTAATTGAATCAGCAAATTCAATCTATTAGAAACTAGTTGAAGGTTTTTCATGGGTGAGTAATTCTTTAACAAGAACAGACAGATAATTGCTTTACAGACAGACAATCAGTGTACAATTGATGTGGAAAAACTTGAATGATTGTGAGCAGCTCGTGTTGTTATTTAACAGGCAGCATGTCTTCATATTTCTCCAGAGAACGATCACTTCATTAGACTTATACTTTGGAAATATTAAATCAGTGTCATTGTCAAATATTCATTTATGACATGACACCAATATTGCAAATTTATCTTTTTATGTAACTTTCTAATAATTGCTACTGAATGGTGAAAGTTAATGAACCCTTCATCCAATTTACAAATGAAAGTGGCTCAGTCAATCTTGAACCATTGTTATTTCCCAGCAATACTGTCTGTTATGTACCTGGGGTGTGTTCAGGACAGACTACAATTTTCTACTTTTTTTATAAGTTTTGATACATAGCGTTACAATAGTCATTCAGCCAACACTGGTAGTACTACATAGTGCTACCATTTACTGCGGCTTTTGAGCCTGTAGTGTTTGGTAGCAAATAGTAGGACAACCCAAAGCATGCAGTGAATGGACTGGACGCATGCGTAAACCGATTTCCTGCTATTTTGATACGATATCGTTCAGCCTGCCACTACATTTAGAAAAGTAGCATATTGTAAAGTATAAAATTGTAGCATGTCCTGAATGCACCCCAGAACTGTGACTAGACAGCTAGTGGTCCTGGTGTTCTTATGGAGAGATGGTGGGACATCAGACAGCAGCAGGATCTGATCACGATCCAACATTAATTAACCTAGATCGTTGTAATAACGAAATCAGTACATTCCATAACATATTAACATGTAAACAGTTTAACATTGCTAAGCTCATACAGCTTGGAACAATCTTCAGGATTACAGAGCAGGATTTTGTACCTTAAGCCCAAATATTTGCATCTCCAGTGTATACTAGCTCATGGAAGTTTACAAAAACACTTGCTGATTTGGAGCTGTGCCCAGTTTATAAGCAAGCTATTAGTTCCGAGTCTGGGAGTAAGGTGGTGTTTAATAAACTCAGAATAATTGAATCTGTGTTGGTGAAGGTCCTGGGGGTGATGGCATTGCCGGTGTACCATAGCAACTACTGGCATGTAGGTGTCAATAGCAGCTACTGGCATGTAGGTGTCCACTGATGACATTACAACCTGTAGGTGTCCATAGCAACTACTGGCATGTAGGTGTCCATAGCAGCTACTGGCATGTAGGTGTCCACTGATGACATTACAACCTGTAGGTGTCCATAGCAGCTACTGGCATGTATGTGTCCATAGCAGCTACTGGCATGTAGGTGTCCATAGCAGCTACTGGCATGTAGGTGTCCATATCAGCTACTGGCATGTAGTTGTCCACTGATGACATTACAACATGGACACCCATTACTTCATGCCTACTAAAACATGCAAGTGTTAATTTCATGCTGTTGAGGTTTATAAAGACTCATTGGCTGGAAACTCACAATAGCATCTCCTTGATGATAGCCCAAGGCTTTTTAATTTTAAAATATATTTAATTAATAATCTTCTCTTAACCAATAGTCAAGTTTCATCACGAACATTATGAAAAAATCTTTAATTTTACTACAAACATTCAACAGCTATCTGTACAATCAATGAATTCACAAATACTTGACTTTACCAACATTGTATATTTCCAACACTTTACAAATGACTGTTAAAGACATTCTCAGCCAAGGTTTTCTTGACTTTCTTTCCACATTAAGTGAGAATTACATTTCCAGCCAGTAAATGTCAGTTTCAGACCTTGCATGATGTAGAACATTCACAGACATGCCTACCTCATCCCGGGCCATCATCCAACCTCCATCTTAGCGTGTACTCAGTAATCTCCATCCTAAGATCATATAATGGTCCTGAATTAATTTTATGTTTTTTTTCAGGAATCTGAGGAACATAAAGATCCACAGCAGACCTGGCCTTCCAATGTTTATGCTAATTGGAAGCAGATAATCTTGGTTCGTTATTCTCAAATTACTAGCCTTGTTGTGACCACAGCCTCCGGGCTGAGTGTTCTCGTTCCCATCATTCGTACCAGATTGTCTGAATCTTTAACTGTCCATGACATGACAATATTGAGACATCACACACATTATTGCATTACATACTTAATGATGCATGTAGTAGTTTCAATTTTTACATGGAATAATTTTCCGCTACATAGGACTAAAGGATTAACTGGTTGAAAAAGTCCAATAATAGCACACGGATGACTGACTACCTTCTGAAGACCAGTAGCACTGTGTGCATCACTGATGAGATTGAAAGTCACGCTGGAGGAAACTATTAATATATCTATGACTTAAAGGCTGGTGATAATTGATAAACAGCGTGTTAAACTACCCTGGCCAGCTGACCAAGACTGCCTGGGATGAGAACGACTGTGAACCGGCTACAAACTTTTGATGTCCTCCATGGATAGGTGAAAAAGTAGTCTTGAGGGAAGGTTGCCTGTCTGGTGTTTTGACCACTGTGAGAAAGCACTTAAGGTCCTTACAGACCAGAGGCGAGCGCCGTGTTAATCAGCAGTGAAAACAAAAGATTCTATTAAAATTTGCCGTTGGGAATTTTTCTTTAGCATATTGATAAATGTTACGGTTCTATATCAGAGCCTATATGGCCAGTTGTGGCTGTGAAATTCGCCTCCAATGTGCAAGGACCTTTATGCATTCCAGTTGACAGAGCAACTCCACTCAATCCTACAACAACTTCATCTAAATCCCTAGACTACCATTGCCTCAGATTCCAAGCAGGTTGTTCCAAGATCTATCACTATTTCCTCTCAATACAAGCAGGTTGCTCTAGGATGGATACGTCAGTGGACCTAGTTGTAAGCTTGTTGTTAATCACAACATCCCCGCTGAAAGACATGATCACACTGAGAACTAAATATCTCCATTATCTGCCCTGCCCATCTGTTGTGGAAGATTCCCCTGTTAAAGACACACTCACAGACACACATCTACAGTAGCCCATACACACAACCACACGCCTCACGCAAATAAACTTCAAAGGCTTTGGGCAGCTGGAGGGCAGCTAAGTCAGATGGATGTACTTCCTGTCTGGCCAAGTCTTCCTCCAGCTCATAGAAGTCCTTTACTACCTCTTACCTTGCCAAATCCTCCCCATACCCATTTAACGTGTTCAAGTACACATTTAGAGAGCTGTTAACCCGATTCTACTTCCTCATTATATCACTAAGAATGCTTCCCAGACTTGATTAATTCCTCTGTATAGCATTATAAGAGGATATTCTTTAAATAAAGTAAGTCTCCCTTTTATCACTTTAAGGGCATACATTGGCAGTTATTAATTTCACATTCATATCACATGAAAGTATTTTCTTAATCATAAATAATCCTTCCTTATAGAAAGTTTTTAAGCCTATATCTCAGGATGGGACAGGAACCTTTTAATACAATTTAAAAAACATATTCTGGAGGCCAATTAATTTTTCCATGCTACTTTTAGATAAGATCTTTGATATTTTTTCGAAAACAAACACCAAGCCTAATCTACACAGATCACATAAGTACAGTTTATATTTAGAACATCACATCATTCCAATTCAGACGTAAGTGAGAAACCAATTGCTTGAAATGGCCGTAGAATTCCGCTTTGCATTTCCTACTCCTAGATAACTAACAATGCAAAAACTCCCTGTTTCAAACTGGTGTTTTCTGTTGCCAGAGAATTAACTCAGACATTATTGATCCTCATTCCAGCAGTTCTAACATGCGTTTTGTGTCCATCACATCCTGGGCCTGAAGCCCGACCAGAATACAAAAGTGCAACAAATAGCTGGGTGTAGTTGCTGCGTACATCAGCTCTGGAGGGCTCTGTTATTTACAGCTACAAGCTCTGCCTGCACACGGACCCAGTAAACCCAGGGTTTGGGGTTGCAAGAGAGATGTAAAATGCAGGTGCTCTCTCAGCACGCTATTACTCTGGTATGAACTTGAAAACAGATCCACGACATTTCTGACTGGCTGCTTCATAAGTTTTTTCCACCCTGGTTGAGGGTTTCTTTGTATCAACACAATAGCTTTGACATCTTCATATGATAATTTCTGAAATCTACGAACAACTGTGATATCCCTATATAACTAAAACATATAGAAATATGCCCCGTTTTTTGTTATATATTTAGAGTGATTTTTTTCTCCATTCCTGTTTAATTCAAAATGCATCAGTATTACGGTAGTCTGTGTCAGAATTTGTCTGTATTCCGTATCACTATATGTCAGGCTGTGTCTGTATCACTATATGTCAGGCTGTATCTGTATGAATTCATATTAGTGCAGTGTTCTAAATAGATCCCATCTGCACTCCCGCGATGGGTTCTTTCCAACAAGGACTGGTAACATTTTATCCTTGCACGCCCGCATGTCATGTTACTTTTTGTTTGTTTTTCAAGATGTATATCATCG
>JAUTBV010102925.1:0-15560 GCA_032361325.1 Lepetodrilus fucensis | reverse complement strand
TGTGTGTGTGTGTGTGTGTGTGTGTGTGTGTGTGTGTGTGTGTGTGTGTGTGTGTGTGTGTGTGTGTGTGTTGATATCTGGCGATATAATACTATGTCTTAACTGGGGTTCTTCAGTAACTATATTAGGGCCTATAGTATATATTCATACAGTAACAGTACAATTATATCCTAATTCGTTTCGTGAACAACAGCCATATAATCATAATCAGTCATATAGCTGATAATTGTCACTGACGCGATGAGTGTGGCACTGTCATTATGTGTGACCAGGTTAGTAAAGTAGTAGTATAAATCTAGTTAGTAACAGGCCTTCATTCCAGTGGCCTTGCTGAGCTAGAGATCGATACCTATACCATTCATTAATTGGTTAGCAGAAATATCTCACTGAGTGTCCCTAAAGTGATCGATTTGGAATCCGTCCATTTAGAACTAATTGTAAATATTGAGACGCATTTATCTATTAAGTGTGTCATGGTCGACAAGTTGTCAAAATAAAGTAGGTTTTTAGTTCAAAACAAAATACATTTAGCAAGACATACATTACGAGATGAGATTAACAAACAGCCTTGTAAATTTAGTTTATATGTCGTTTATATTTATTTTTTATTTGTAATGTTCTAGATACCATCCTTGGTCTGCCAGTACCAGCGGTGCTCGCAGGTTTACTGCAACATTCAGCGCTACGGATGTTGTGGGTTTCCTCCGGCGCTAAACTGACAAGTCGTGTTATTAGTGAAAAAATCTAGAAAGCTATTCTAAACCCCAACACAAAAAGAAAAGTTAATGTTCGGAGCTCGCGTTATGTTGATTTCAGTCGATTGTTTAAGTAAAGTCAAATTGTAATTCAAATTGTATATATATTTCACTAATGCTCAGGACACATGTCAGATGAACTATAGTGACGTAGTCAGCATAGAATTCAAGTGTTCACGGTCAACTATAGACAGCTTTACTCGACATCCATATACAAACTCTTAGTTGTAAACTCGAGTTTCGTCTTTCCGAGATGGCCTTCGTTCCACAAAACAATCGTACCGCTATGAGTGTCGTAACTCCTTACCAAGTTCATGCTAACCTATAGAAGTTGTGACTCATCGTACCGCTACGATTGTTCTGTGGAACGGGCCCGTGTATAGACTCAATGAGTAGTATCCAGGGCTTAAAACGCATAGTATCGCAGATCGTTGAGCTACATAGTGGTCTGGCGATATTTTGCCTGAAAATATGTAGGCTACATTTCCTTGGACTATAAGTACCGGTACTTTCTACAACCAGTTACTTATTTCACATCTCACTATAGCTACTTATCAATGTTTTAATAGTTATTAATTGGACATGACGTATACTAGTGTTGGTGCCTGTGGTCATGAAAGATCATGTTGACCGTGTTTAATCGTTAGAGGTATCCCCCTTAGTCATATAACTATAGGAAATTGAGATTGTATATACATGTAGTACATTGCCAACTGATTAATCGGGTTTTACTAGAAATCTAAACTGAAATGGAATGGTACCTATCCTACAGCGATAAACTGCAATGGAATGTTAACTATCCTACAGTGAAAATATATTATGGAGGTATAAAAGCGATTATATCGAGTATGCGAAGTGCATGCACTTTGCATTTTTAACTCAAATTCAGTCCAAAACGACAACTTAATCTGTGATAGTATGCCTTAAAGTTTAATCAATTTTAGTAAAAAATCAGGATCTGAAACTATGAAATAGTTTGACGCATAATGTCTGTAAACGAATGTTAAAATGTTTAAGGAGCGAAATGAGATCTGATAGAAACGTGATGAATGGACACTTCCGGTGCGAGATATAAATCGATCCTTGCAAAACATACGGTTCAAGTGATAAACGTAAAACGTCACATACGACGTCAGCCGTCAGCGGCAGCGTCAACGTACGTCAGTGAAACGGATAGCGTCATTGTCGTTTGGTGAATGATGTATGTTATTTACTAACATCGATTGCAGAGTTAATACGTTCCAATCAATCTGCGTACTATCGTGTATCAGGTTACGATGCCCGCCCACAACACCTAGATACATACCAATGTAAGATCAATCTCATTAAAATCAGATACCAAATGACACTCGTGCAGCTAAATTGGACATCGCTCGTGTCCAAGTTGCAGCAAACGAATTTGAACATGTCTAAGGAGCGAAACAAGATCAGACCCCGAGATTACAACCTTTTTTTAGTACGATTTCATGCTAAATTCGAAATTCAAAATTGTGTTAAGAAAACCCCATAAAAATGCAGGTTGAGCATACAATCGTACTAAACATTTTTCGTAATCTCAGGGCTTTCGTTTAATTAGATTGATATCAACTATAAATAACTGAAATATACGTGCTGATAAAGTGCACATATTAATAATAATAATGTAGTAATTATATAGTTATAGTTGTAATTGTAATTGCTCTTGTTATTATTATTATTATTATTATTATTATTATTATTATTATTACCGTATATCGTGGGGCATATTATTATATCCTTGCCAGTTTATGGTTTCGTATATAATATTATCCACCATACGGTGAAGCATAAGTCAGGCATTATATTGTTCCATTAGTTTGAAGGAACTCGTGTCGTGAAATCAATATGTCAGACTAGCTCGTGTATTAATCTCTATGTATAGTCACGTTAATTGATAGTTTTGTCAATCTTTGCATTGAGGTCGCCATTTGAAGTACGGTTAAAAACTGATCGGATTGTACTTCGCCTTGCCACATTGTTAGCGCATCGTGAACCATATATTACATTAATTCCTTGCAAACGTAGCGAGACAACGCCAATATATGTTCTATTAATTGTATTACAGTGTTCAAGTATTGAATGAGTACAAGCAACATTACAACAAACAGAAAATGAAGTTTATTTAAGACCCATATTCTCTCCTACGGTGTATTTACGCTTGAACTTTCTTGACTATAACGACGCTGAATAATATTAGGTGGAAATAAATGGATGTTTACGACCATGTTTGGTGAAAATAATACAGTAAATTTTATATTTATGAATACAAGCATATGGGTGTACATGACAGTATGATATATTAGTTACGTAGTTATTAAAACTGATATTTTCCCACAAGGAAGTTTGACATATCAGGGGTGTAGACTGTACAAAACAAAACCAATTGAACGTATCAACATGACTATTAAAATAAATATACACTAGTATTTATTACATGTCTGGGGTTGGGATGGGGGCGACGTGTTGGTGTTAGTTTTATCAAAATCGCTCCAGAAGGTCTTGTCAATCGAGATATCATCGCGGCACTTTCGCTTTGCTCCAGCATATAATTATGATATAGGGCCTACCGGGGGCTGGTCCACAAAGCTAGCTTTTATTTGTACAATCGATTATAAACCTAGGTCCCCGTACTCGGACTTGCGGTCTATTCACCGGACCAACACAAACAATTCTCGACAATCTGATTGACTTAACATATGAATAAAATATGTCCTAACTCTTGGTCCTAACCAAAACCACGTGAGCCAATCAGATTTCTGGAAATTGGGTCCGGGTCCGGAGAATATACCGCAAAACCGAGTCATGGTCCAGGGAATAGAACCCCACCTATTCCATCATTCGAGTCTCACCCTATAGTCGATCGAGTTCTGAATCGAATACAGCCCAAATGACAGTGCAAGGTGTTCACGTGTCATGTGTGCTGTCGAGCATACTCCATCAATAGTACTGGTTCAGTAAAACTACCGCTAACCAACTCACCTACTTATCAGCTCCTTAGCAAGCCACTTCCCTGTGCAATACGTCTGTTGGCACCAATAGTGGGAATTACAGTGGATTCCATAAGGAGGCGGTAAAAGCCGTTCTCTACAGCTGTTGGGTATTTATCGTATGTATGTACCAGTACCTTCTTAACGAGAGGATTCCACATCAGTGTATTGGAGAGGTTCCATGTCACCTTTACTAGTGCTAAAGCGTATGGAGAATCGTGTGGTTTTTTTTACCTATGTGTTGCACCGCTGGTACTGACAGACCAGGGATGATAACTGGATTACCAGACATACAGACAGTTTTATTCTCTAAAACCACAAACGTATACATACAGGGGTACATTCAGTTATACAGTTGATCAATGTTTTACGTATTCAATAATAGGTAATAAATAGTTGACTAAAAATAACTTCTTTGATAAACATATTGACTAGTTTGGCATTGTGAAATTAATCAAAAGTTTAATTTTGTTCATGTATAGTAATGTTTAGGAATACAAGATAATCGTTGAACCACGGTACCGACATAACAGCGCATCCTCGAGGAGGAAGCTGAGAAACGTAACTTTTGCGAACACTGAAGAACATCACTGATTCTGACGAGAAACAAATTCAGGCTAGTCTAGAAATAGAAAACTAAATCAAACGCTTTTGAAAATAATTAGCTAATGTAGAGCATGCATAATTGGTGGATGGTCCAACGTACAAGAACACCTAGAAGAGGAGCCAATCGGTAGTTGGGATATGTGATTCCTGGTTAAGAGAGGAGGCGCAGGGGAAATCGTATGGAGAAAATAACTACAATAGTCATGCCTCTTTGTTACAGAAATTTTAAATCAAAGGAGTATCGAATCAAATGCATGGAAACTACAATTCATAAAATATTGATGTCCATTCATTTGTGCGTGAAAAGTGTAAATATGTAAATTTGACTACAAACTTTATATTTACTCCAATACGCATAATTATTGACGCTTTTACAATGAAGGAGTTTGCAAAACCAAAAACGGGTCTTGGCATTACAAGAAGGCAAGTGGCTGTCATATATCCACAGGTATATGCTCTGTGGGATAGGATGCTTGGGGATGATTCGCCACAAAAACCTTTGGACACCGTTTTCTATTTAAATGACATGGTCGCTTGTCGGTTTGGCGGCAAAGAACACAGGGCACTAACATTTGGAACATATACAAGCTGCAGATTACTAGCCAAGGAAGGGTTGGAATATTTTGTATATACAGAAGGCATCACAAAGACACATATCAGATGGTCTTAAACATATGAATGTGCAAGCAAAGTCAGTGAAGAAACACAGAGAGAAAAGGAGTCTTTAAATAGTACATGTCTGAGCTAAGTTTGTAAACATAGCTATTAACCGTCTACATCGATGCAAAATATGAACTACTAGTAGTACTAGTACTTTGATCTTATATGTGTCTACATAACGACATAGGTATGATATTGTATACGTCTGGATGTGTTTTGTATAGATATTGTTCGTTTACATGACGTCAGAATCGACTTAAAAATGTGGAGGAAAATCATGACAACACCATTCACGAGATACTACTGTCAGTACAATACGCGTTGAGGCAGAACTGGAGGACATTCAATTTTCAAACCGATCATCATTTTTAGGAGAAGGTCATAAAATGACCACATACCGTAGACATTCATAAAAGGAAAGCTCGCTAGCAATTCGTGGGTAATCAATAAATATTTGTTTTTCCCTCTGTTTAAAAAAAAATCATATTAATATGTAAACATGATTTGCATCCTTCACAGTACTACGCCAGTAGACCATATGTTTTAATATGTCCTGCTTTCAAGTGAATGCCGTCACGCATGAGTGACTGATCCCAGGTGTGATGAAAAACAATAAATCACTCACTCACGTATTTAAGTGAACGCTTCTATCAGCGGTGGTGCAACTATTGACGACCAGATAGTACGACTAATGATGTACTATTTAGATAAGTAATACATACAAAGAGAGAAACGTTTTTTACAAAACATCCAGGCCAACTTTGCTCAATATAACTTACATTCCATTCCAGTAATGCTGATTCGACAGATATGCAGGTCAAATGAGTACGATCATTGATTTGAATCGAATAGGATAAACTAGACTGATTACATGTTCCACAATTTGTTTGGAGTCCTCTTATAGTACACCACCGCACGCTCCCGCACCGCGACAAATGATTTCGCTGTCATGGGCCACTAACTTCTCTTTTGATTACGGACATCATGGATCGTAATGGGCTTTCGGGTCACTTTCTGACAACCGTGATGAGCGCCCGACATGCACTCTGGGTTTTACCGTCCTCCAAGCCTAAGAAACAACTCTGCTTTCCTATTATACGTTGTAATCTAATATCTCACCAGCAAGAGCATCGCGAAGACAGCAAGTGTCGTTATTAAAGAGCGTCTTGGTAGGAAATCTATTTGACATTATTGAATGTGTTCCCCTTTCTGTTCTCGTCAGTACTTAAGCAGAGTCCTTGAGACACGCGGACATCTGCAGGTGGTTTTATGTTGGAGATCAAGGAAAGCTGACATGGATCACAGACGTTATCTTGAACCTTTCGACGTGGCAGCTTGTTAAGGAATATCTAATATTACAAAGAAGAATTGCCGGATTTTAGATAAATTGACGGTTGCCGGTCAGTGGCCGTTGGTGGGGTATTTCTGTCCGAGTGATGTAGTCTCTTACTTTGCAATTGCCGTCAATTGTGGACGGTTAGGCGTAGTAAGCAGAGAACATATTTTCCTAGGGTGAATAATTCTCATCTAGAATATGTGTATAGGATTCGTAATCATTCCAATACGATGCGAAATTTACAATTTCAAGATGCAAAGAAACACATATATAGCCAGAAGCAATTCCACACAACTCTGAAGATAGTATTTTTCTAATTATTCTTACATTTACCTCATATGCCTGAAGCGATCCATCGTATCTGGAGTCTGATTATTACACGATGCAATTTCGCATGCATTGACCGACTGCTTATAACTATGAGAGGAGATCGTACCAATACGATCATTGACCGAATCTTGGTCTACTTTCAGAAACATTCTGAATAGTGGTATAGTTATCCAGAGTACAGAGCACTGCATACAACTGAATCAATATAGAAATGTTAAGTGTCCGTTGACAAAAATTAGACAAAGATTTAATAAGAAATTTGAAAGAAAACATACAGCTCCAAACTCTTACACACGGTAATAACGGAAACGTACTAGTATATCATATAAGCTGTTTCTGTAAACACTAGTAGGTATAGTTCGCAGTACGATGATAATGTATAAATGTCTAAATGTTTTTAGACAATGCGGACAATCTCTGTGGAAAATATGAATGCAGTTGGTAAACCTGTGATAGATTATAGTATCCATGCGTAGAATAACGGTTCTTTTCCACCGTAAATATCAACGATTTTTGTCGATAGAATAATCGAGTGTGCGTAGAATGCGGTATTCAATTCTATTACTGGATCGCTAATGATATTTTCAGAAACCGAGAGACCGTTAGTAACGTAATCCGAACGCTCGCGCTACCACATTTCGATAACGCATGTATTGCATCGCACGAGACCTAATTAAAATCGTTTGGAAACTAGGAAAGGGAAGTGGACTGGATGACAAATAGTCACACGTTGCCAGTTATTAATTCTCAGACTGTCTCTGCGATAGAAGTCTGTGTTATTTGTTAAACCTCTGTTCTAACATGTATTATCAAGTCAATGCGTAATGTTGGAATTGGATGTATCAACGTATTGTACATCTGTGAACCGTTCTCGTCATAACTTCATACCAACGTACTCTACACCCGTATATTACTGCCACTATAGTGTACCTTCATGGATATTGGGCGAGTGGTTGCGCAGTACATTTGGACATCGGAGACAAAGACACCTAGTTCAAATTCCGTCCCGGGAGCACAGCAGCAATGTTCGCGAAAGTTTCCTTTCTGGCGCCATATTGATAGGATGCACTGTATGTCGAGTGGTAATGCTGTTATCAACCTTGGTCTGTTGTGAATACCAGTACCGTTGTCCAACGAATGCCACGATGTGTTTATTAGTAATTAGACGTACTTCAAATCCAATCGAGCAATGATAATGTCAGCGTATATTGGATCCTATTTCAAAAGTAATCAATGATTGTACTTGTCTAAATGGAGACATATTGTACAGAATGATGTACAGGCCTATTTAGACAACAGTCCACCAGGCCCGTCGGGAAGACGTACGTGTTCAGATAGCAGTAAGTTGGCTGTTCGTGAATCCCTGAAAACTTTAATTTACAAATACTGTCTTGTTTTTTCCTTCTTAAAAATGATCCCCAAAGAAATCCGCTAAGGCTACATCTGACAACAAATAAGAATTGATGTTCTAGTAAAAACTCGAGAGATGTAATAGTGGGATGCAATATTGACACATAGCTCTACTAAAAGAAAATGGGTAGTAATGGCAGAATTGTATGTTATGTTTCCGTGCTGCATGCCGTCCTGTTTGTTGGGCTTCGCACATTTCCCTTAATATAACTAAGTTCCCTAAACTAAACCCTAAACATAAATAATGTTCTTACACATACCGTTCACTCTGCCAATACCGGAATCTCTGTAATCCGGCAATCTGCGAATATCGGCATGATTTTAAAGTCCCGACCAGCACTAGTGCATTTATCATTGGTTAACATTTGAATAAATCGGCGTCTCTCTATTCCGTATACCGGCATCAACAAGCGGACCGGATGCGTTAATGTACTACTAATTTATCTTGTATAAACCGGCTTAGGAGTAAAACAAAATATTTTAAATGACGGCCGTTTAGTTGGTCGTCGTACTATAGTCGCGGAACACAGTTATTCAATCTTAATGCAACAGCATGAAACGTTAAAATATGTGAATCCGACCAATACCATACAGCACATATCACATACGGTATTTCGGAACCTATACATGATAGCAATTACCATCTCAAATTACATGATCATAAAAGCCCGGGGTTTTGTGATTTTAATATAACTTGATCTAGTAATTTAAAATTGTATTCCAACTCGTCAAATTGACGTCTGACATTTCATGGTACAGAAAGGTTAATAAACAGAATAGAACTTTGGCTTATTGACAAGGTAGTATATAGAGAATCTCTACCGAGTGTCTTTTGATATCAATGTCATCCTACGAGTTGATAAAAGTAACGAAAATCCGAGGCTTAGCCGAGGAATTTTGTTACTTTTATCAACGAGTAGGATAACATTGATATAAAAAAACACGAGGTTGAGATTCTATTTATCACCCAATATCAGTCACGTCATTTAAGAAGAATAACAGCACTTCATTTGTGAAAAGATGTTACTGGAAAGTCAATTAACAAGCTGATGGTCTTTTGCACTGTGACGTCATATCATTGTTATGACGGTGGCGACCATCGGTGGTGATGACATCACAATGGTAGTCTTTGGCTACTGGAGGATAACTATGCAAATTAGTATATTCTTGACCAATCAGTGAAGTTGAAAAATGTTATTTCCGGGTGAATAACATAGTGGGAGCCAGTATTGGGTGATAGCTGGTATATCTCATAAGATAGCCTTGTGGAATAATAAGAGAATGATAACGCTAGTTACAATATTTCCAAAGTATTTGACTTCTAGATAGGTATACTAACAGACTACATCTTACATGAGCAGTATATTTCTAAAAGGATTAAGTTTCATGGATATTAAGCCTAATTTTCTCGATCTTTCAAAATGGTTGGCATTTACGTAGCTCTTTAACATTCGTACTAAATTTACTCTTTGTGTGCAATGTTGTTTTTCTTCAGAGTATACATTATTGTAAACTATATAGAACAAGAAATATGACGCATGTTCAGAAGGGCGAGTTTACGCGAGTTATCGCGTGACGTCACATATAAAGGATGAAGGTTTCCAAGGCGATTTCACGCGTGTACTCGCGGGTTCGCGCTCTCCTGAACAGGCCTACATATCTCACTCCAGTAAGAAAGATAGGACAATTAGTAGTGCTCATTAGATATTCGTACTTCTTCAGTATTGTGGATTCTCGCGGCAATGTATTGATGGATCCATCATAATTACTATCTGGATTCGATTTCTAATGTAGTTCTTGAAAATGTATAGATATTCCCTCAATTAAAATACAGCCACCATTTTTGTCCATTGTAAATCTGTCGATAATATTTTACGAATGTACCGTTTTCTGTCAATTATATTTCAGAAACTCATTGCTTTACTTGGAAATGGTATCGACTTGTGTCTTATTAGCGGGGCTCAGACAACTTTTTTAACGAATCGATTGTTTTTCATACGTTATCCTATACGTAATTAATTTAGTAAGTATACCCACATTGTAGGAGCTTGTTATTATAAGTGGATGATACTTACTGTCAGAGTAGACAGATCACGGTCAGAGACCAGTCGATTATTGGCCTTTCAACGTCTGACAGTGACATGTTATTCTCTTTAACCCTCTTTACAGCATCTCCGGTTGCCTACATCATAGAGAGAGTTAAATGAAAGTAATACTAGTATGTCATCTTCGAATTTCAGCTAATTTGGAATCCTGACCAACTAACTTCATGACATTTTAATTTTAATATCCGAAAACTTTGTGTGCATTACTTTGTCTCAATATTCATCGTCTTCGTAGGGGAAAGATACAGCGTTGTCACGAAGGATCAATTCTGTCTGGGATGTCATTGAGACTGTCAGTTCAAACGGTATCTACTCTGAGAAATATAGAATCTCATCAGCCATACATCTCGCTAGCAAATACCGGTGCTCGAAGGTTTACTGCAACATTCAGCGCTGCGGATGTTGTGGCGTTCCTCCTGCCCTAAACTGAAAATCCGTGATATAAGTGAAAGAATCTTACAGCAGCTCTAATCCCCAATTCAAAAAGAAAAATATTGGCAACATGAAGTTGGTTACTTATTTTCAGCCAAATACAAATAGAATATATACAACACAGATTTATTATATTAAAATACAGTAACGTATATAAAACCTAGTCGCATTAAGTGATATATTTAATAAGGGAAATTCGCTTGTGTGTGATAGTTGATGCAGTGTCTGTGTTTGCCAGTCTAATGTTCCAATGTTGCGTAAACGAAATCAGATCATTCCATTTACGGGGCTGATGTTTGTCTATATGTGTTGTCCCTCGGGAGATTTGTATGGCGCGTATAGCTCATATAAACATACAGTGTATAGTAACTTAATATATCCTGGAGCGCTGCACAATAAATGTTAACGTAAACTACGTGCCCGTACACATACAATTATGTATTCCTACGCAAACAAATAGATTTATACATTATAGACTTTACAAATATTATTGTCATGCACTTCCAGTGAATTCATTTGCCTTTCCAATGCATATGACAGGTCATCCTAGTAACCATCTATGTTGTATACTAAATTATATTGATATAAAGTATAAAAATACAGGGATTACTTTGTTCTATTTCATTTTGTAACATGCATTTTGATTGGTAGTGGAAATTGTCAATATTACGGCGCTACTATTCAACGGTAATGGAAATCTACCATGTCTAATGTTAGAGCTCATCTCCGACACGAGATGTACACATGTGGCGAAGTTGCTACAATTATCGTACATGCGGACTGGGCTCAGAACAATTGTAGCGCTACAATAGTTGTAACTGGGCTCCCGCCACAACAGAAAGCGTTGACGGTTACAATAGTTGTAGCTACACTAGTTCTGAGCAACAGTGCCCTGGTCCGGAAGCATACCAAGCATTATACAGACACCTTGGTAAGTGCTGACGACGAGACGATAGTGAGCATTATCCGAGAACCGTGCAACAATCCATCATCTGTAGTCTTTACAGTAGGGATCAAGGCAGTTTAGATGAAACCTTACACCATAGCGTGGTCACGAGAGCAGCGGTAGTCGTTAAGGTGTAATTAATCATAATCAAACGACACCAATCTAGGTCAGAAGATATTAACAGGCAACTTTTACTTTAGATTTGAAACATATGAAATCAACACTAAGATTAATAAAATAATCAATGATACTAGAACAGGACTAAATGTGGAACTGATAGCTGTGAGGATGTACCTGGGAACACGCACGTACGTATAGTACGTATAGTACTAAAGGCAGTAGGCATAGACTAGTGACAACTGTAAACAGTGTTCATAAATACTCAGGAATTCTTAGACTATCTATAGTCTCAGAGAGTGAAAGTAAATAGTTTAAATATAAAATATTGATTGGCATTATATTTAGCTTACTTGAAAGGAGCCGCTGAAAAATGCTTCTTCAGTAATCTAGACATTACATATCAGATGGCCTTTTCTTGAAACGTTCATACGAACTTCTTAAGTCTAAGAATAGTTCTTAACCCCAGCATGCAAAATACATTGGATTTATATTGATCCAACATTATCGTCTGACATTGAATCAACGTAGATGTTTCGTGGAATATGGAATGTGGGTCAACGTAGAAAACCTGATATTGGATCAAGGTTGAAAACCAGACAGCAGCAACAATGTAGTATAATCTGACATTGGTTCTACGAAGAAAATCTGACATTGGATGAACATAGAAAATCTGACATTGGATGAACATAGAAAATCTGACATTGGATGAACATAGAAAATCTGACATTGGATCGATGTAGAAAATATGGCATGGCAACAATGTAGAAAAAGCTGATATTTGATCAACGAAGAAAAGCTGACATTAGATCCATGTTGATAACCCGACATTGGATCAATGTAGAAAACAAGACATTGGATCAAAGTTGAAAACCCGACATGTGTTCAAGGTAGACAAGACAACAGTGCATCTACGTAGTTCGTAAGAAGGTTCGATAATAAGAATATTTGGGTGAGAACAAGATGTGACGTAGACTAACGATTTTATATTCATTATTTGTTTCCTACGAGGTGTGATATATATTCTCTTTTAATCTCAGGTATGTTTATGTTGGCACTACCTCGTAAGCTTAATACGGCAGCTTTGACCTTATATTTCTAAATTACCTCCCGAGTGAATCAGCGACCTAGTATCGCCATCTTATTTTAGAGCAAGTAAAATATTCATGACTAGAATGAACTCAAGAAGGTTGGAGTAATGGGAATTAAAATAGCGTGTCTATTCTTGTCAAGTTGCCATGATTGTCGCCAAATAAGTATACGTTGTAGAGATACCTCGTAGTTAATTCAGACTTGAAAAACGTATCTCAATACCCATGGCAAATCTAGCTGTGTCCTACATCATAAATGGGTGTGTTTTAAGACAACGTCTTCTGCGTTCGTTCTCATTTCAAGCATGGTGGGCAAAATAACAACGAAACGGTCCTAGTGCCTGTTCCACATAACTATCTTCCTAGAGTCGCAAATCCACGTCAACCTACAGAAGTTAAACTCTCGTAGCGCTAGGATCGTTCTGCAATGGTATTAACACGTATGGAAATAGGTACGACTAATATATACGGGCGTGGACTACATAACGAAACAATATAATAATGTTGGCCATGTTTTTCGTTGTATGGAATACCTTACATGCAACTGATGCTAAAATACTTCATATCAGTGTTATTGCTGAAACAAATCTGTACGCAGACATCCATGAGTGGTATTTATGTTAATTACTACTACTACTACTACTACTACTACTACTACTACTACTACTACTACTACTACTACTACTACTACTACTACTACTAATAATAATAATAATATAATAATATTATTATTATTATTATTAAATACTAGTGCACAAACTGAACCGGTCCACTATATGAAGATAATCTTCAATCTAGTGTATGAAATAAACCGCATCTATCAATCTCACTCGTCGCAGAAGCTCTACTCCTGTGTTTGAAGCAGCAAGTGAAGATGTTCGCGTGGTGAGGTTGTACGGAATGATCACCATCTGGATCACTATATACATACTGACCGTCTGAATAGTAATAGCTAGGGCAGCAGCCCAAATTGGCCGTCTCAGAACCTCACGATTCCGTCCATGTGTTAGTCATGCACCGCGGTTCCATTGCGGCGCAAATTGGAGGCAGCGTTGGTCACCAATGATAGACGTCTTGTCTGAGCAAACAATTCCTCACAGATCTTGCCCTGATTGTCCTCCATCCGGGACTTTTCTGGATGGCAACCTCCATCCGGGATCTTTCTGGATGCTAGACGGGCAGTCGGGTCGTTCCGACACGGTAGATAAAACGGACGTTCATGAATTTATGGGATATGTGAAAAGCCAATAAATTGTAAGGGAAGCTAATGACTGAAGACTATATTGTATATGGCTAGGTGCTAAAATATATGACGGATGGACTGTATAATATTCAACGTTTCCTTACTCTGTATGCAACAGCTTTGCACATTGATCGAATACCTCCGAGTAAATGTGTATCATATCGTTATTGATGATGTAGATCTATGGAGCGTAATTAATCATCTTCCAAATCGGGACACAAATACAAATAGAATCCCTTTCCCGCTTATCCCGTGGGATAACACCCCGGTTTAACGGTGCTGTAAATCTCAACGATATGAATAAATTGAGAGACATTACCGCTTTTGAGTGGTGCAACACAGTGCAATTGAAATAACGGTCTGCAGACGGAAGTCAAAGAACGCTATCAAACCTCTCACGGGCCACTTGTCCTGAAGGGTTAATGTGAAAGTCTTAATTGGATTAAACGTCTACACCTGATACCAAGTCAAATTGCATGTAAATGCATGTAGATAGGAACCTTGTCGAATACATATGCAAAATGTGCGTAGAATAGTCCTATTGGGATCAAGTACTTAACGTTCTACAGATCACTCGTCAATGTATCTTGGAGAAAAGGGCCCGTATTCTCAAAACTTCGGAAGTCCTAGGAACTTCGTAAGTACTAAACATTTGCCTAACTAGTCTTCTGCTTATGTTAATTTTTTTAAAGATCTTTTCTCAGTAAGAAGTTCTTAGCTAAGAAGTTTCGAGAATACGGGCCAATGTTCGATTGCGCCCCCTTCCCCATTCACCCCATCCACCACATCCACCACATCCACCACATCCTCCCCACCCTCCACACCTAGATTAATAATAATAATATATTCCTAGAGCGCCGATTTCCAACGAGGTTGCTGACAGGCGTTGTTTCACAATGAGTCTATCCTCATGAAAATAAGTGAGTCGTATTATTGTTTGTTATTGTTCGTAAAACTGCCGTCACCAAATTTGTATCTGGATTCGTATTTCATAATATGATCTTCGTTTTGTAATATGAGTGTCTTATGTAGCTAGTCATACCATCAATATATCCTAACAACTCATCCTCGAAAGAAACCCAGACCATAATACCGACTTAACATCCGTCATGTAGGATTGTGGTTCGAGGATGTGGGTATACGTCATTTCCTGTTATGATAAAGGTATGGCGCACGGACTGATGTTTGCTATATGCTGATCATCAAAAACTGACTTAAGCCCTTTTATGAATACGGCCGCCAGGGTTACAGTACGACTGTTTCGTGAAGCACAGACCTGAAGATTTAGTGACTATTTTGGTACCAACAGTATAAGTACCTTTCAAAATAAGTATTATGAATAGAATTACTCTTTGATGTCAATGTATTAAGCACTATTTTGATAACATAATTAGTGAATGTGTTTTAACGTATATAACATCCTAATATTAATAGTTATTTCTATCTTATATTTAACGCAATGGCATTTTCTTGAGTGCTCCTCACTGCACTCTAACCAAGTATGGGTCACCTGAAAAAAACATA
>JAUTBV010102914.1:0-15563 GCA_032361325.1 Lepetodrilus fucensis | reverse complement strand
TCTGGCGCGATATTGATAGGATGCACTGACTGTAGAGTGGCAATGCAGTTATCATCCTTGGTCTTTTCAGTACCAGCTGGTACTCGCAGGTTTACTGCAACATTCAGCACTACAGATGTTGCGGGTTTCCTCCTGCTCTAAACTGACAAGTCGTGATATTATTGAAAGATTCTAGAAAGCGACTTTAAACCCCAATTCAAAAAACAAAACAAACAACAACAACAAAAACTAAATGCTTGATTAAGTTGCTATTCCAATATATAGTCATTACCATCATGAGCCAAAATACAAATTACAATTCTAATTGAAAATGTGCATTAATATATATATGGCCATAAAATCCTCTGGCATACTTCCAGCTGATTGTATAAAACATAAGGTTAGGCAACTTTCCAAGGCTGTTTTCGATAAATAATTTATGGAATAATAATAGAAAAAGGTAATATTTGGTATTGTTTTGTACTACCTAATACCTAATATATAATATGTGTTATATTGTACTACCTAGCCCAAATCTAAAATTCAGAATCTTTGCTCTATTAATAAAAAAAGATCTGTCTATATTTCTTGTATGTATGTTGGCTACCTAGCCAAAATCTAAAATTCAGAATTTTCTTGTATGTATGTTTGCATTTAATATTTAATGATTACTAAATAATGACGATGTCAACAGGAAGACGTACTTCGGCAAGTTCTGGAGGAAATGAAGGCGTTGTTCGAACACAACCAGCGAGATGTGTGAGTTGTCTGCAGTCTTGTGTCAGTCCTGGCCCCGAGATTACGATACTTCCTCAAGTATAATTTCATGCTCACGCTAAAAGTATGTGGAGATTTGTGAAAAATAAATGAAGTGTTTAGTATGAAATCGTACCCCCCAAAAAGTGTTTAATCTCGAGGTCTGATCACAGAGGTTATCGCGATTGGCAAATTATTATTATTTAATATAAAATATGATTTGTTTTATAACTGTCAAGTGCTGGGGGATAAGTACATCACTAAATACCAACTTTCGGGTGGATAAATCAAGCGTAATTAGTCTCGGATCGAAATTTGTTTGTCCGAATATACATGTTTATCAACTGTGATATTATGCCTTTAATCAAGGCAGACATGTTTATTATAAAATGTTTAAGATAATCACTATGTAATTCAACTTCGTCTGAGAATTTCAGACTTTGTGTACTACTAGTATTAGACACCAAAATTAAGATACAATATACACACACAAAAAAGGGAAACTTATATGAGAAAATAGAAATTATTTACCATGTTGAGAATCTTTTCCTTTCATTTGGCGGGATCACAGAAGCGACACAGTGGCTGGTGAGAGTGGACTGTTTTCTGGCGTACAACTGCGACACTCAGCACTGGAGAGAAATAAACGCTGCATTCTGGCATACCTGTAAGTCTCTGTCACTACAGCCCACAATAATAATAATTAATAATAATAATAATAATTAAAGAAATGACTTGATTTTTGGCTTCATGAAGGCTAGGGCTGAAATGGATACCCAGGTACTCGAGTACAGGTCGAGTAGTAAATTAATACTCGAGTACTCGAGCGTGATTTCTCCTTTGTAATGAGCAATGGCGGACATAAGGATTTGTTTGCTTTTCGAAAGCATTACAATATAGGTGATAAATACAACTGAAAAAGTCAGGAAATCGCTTATTTGGTCGTCTCAGTTTTAAAGAAATGCAGGCGAGCATGCCCCTGGACTACCCTTAGTTTGCTCATTTGCTTTGCAACTGAAGGCAATGCGACTCGGGTACTCGTCGAGTAATTCAACATGAGTACCGTGCTCGAGTACCAAATGTCCTCCCCGTTTCAGCTCTAATGAAGGCAACTGGGATCATGTGAGCAAATTCCATAATATCAGATTTTAAATCCTGTTTTCAGGTATAACCGCTTGGCTCAGATTCGAAGGATGAGATGGGAGTTTGGCAGTGTCCTTCCAGCTGATATCAAGTACAACATGTGCGAACAAGAGGTATTGGTAACCTTGGCAACCATAGTAACCATGACCACAATTAATAACCTGGGTCCCTTTCCACAGAACGATTAGTTATGTCTCTTGTAATGCTACAATTGTTCTGTCGTACTTCCTGCCATGTTTCAAGCATTTTACATGGGTTTTGTTTTAATCTGAAATTGTTATTATATAGTTCTGAGGATGTATTCCTGTGTGTGTGTGTGTGCGTGCGTGCATGTATGCGTACCATGCTTACATGATATTATATGAAATCAACAATACTTCAAGTGGTGATAAATATGAATTCACCCACTTGCTTAAATGGTTGTTTTGGACTAATATAGGAGATGTATGCAAGAAAGACATTCACGACATCTTGATTGGCCGCCCTTTTCTTTCTGCATACGTCTCCTATAGTTCTGCTCTGCCTCCCATAATTGCGGGGTTTTTCACATAGCGAGACATAATTTCCTATAATTGTGCATTGTTTCCGGTAAATGAGGTGTTTGCTTCGTATCGTCGCTACTTCTAATCCGATAGTCACGCCACGGTTCCAATCGGTTGGGGTGCCTGATTATATAGGTCAATAATCCGTGATATTATGCCTTTAAAACTATAAATATTTGGGCTTCCAGTTACTTTGTACTTGCACCACTGATAACGTTCGCCATCAACAGGTCCAGTGGTTTGGACGCTACAACAAGATGCTCGCCAGCTACATGAGGACCATCGGAGACTCGGGCGGCCTTGACCTCACACAGGATCTGAAACCCCCGAAGACGCTGTACGTGGAAGTCCGATGTCTCGTCGACCACGGAGAGTTCGAGACACAGGACGGGAATATCAACGTGCTCAAGAAGAACAGCCAGGTTGGTTAGAGATGTCAATGCTATGCTGCCGAATACTTTTTTAAAATCCTTCACCATTGCTACTGCCGAATTAAATGATTACCGGTATTCGCTGTGGCAAGTGTTTTTGTTAACAATAAAAGGTTGCTGTGAGTGCACTCATACTAGCAAAAACAGTGAGTAGCATATGGGCAGACATTACATTTATGGATTATCTCCCCATCGATACGAAAAATGTGTTCCTTGATGGGACTGCATTTCCTAATATGCCGAAATGTTTCTTTCACGTTGTACCCAAATCTAGGTTTATGTAATCTTTGCAACATAGTTGTCGTCCTTGGTTTATTGTGTTCATTTTACTTGTTGAATCCATAAATTGAACCTCATATTATTATCTCCCTTGGTTTATCTGTTTTGTTTCTGTTGATTGCATAAATTGCAGCTGACTGCTTCTTCTAATTTGTCCAAGACAAGTATTACTCATGATTAGAAGTTTCAAACAATGTTTGACAGGCTGTGCATTCACACACTACCTATGCCAACCCCAATCCTAGCCTCATTCCAGTGTATACTCCAGCAACTTCACTGCCAGACATGAGGTACTGGTGAAGTCTGAGAAGTTACCTGTCCTCACATATGTTGGCCAGTGAATGATTATATACATCTTAAAAAAACACACCAAAAAACAGCATGACATGCGGCCGTGCAAGGCAAAAACTACCAGTCCTCGCTGAAAATAACCTGTCGTGGGCGTGCGGACGGGCTCTATTTCGAACACTGCTCACACAAGATCTACATAGCTCAAGATTCCTTTGACCTTTCCTGCTGACCATAAAATACTTTTTATATGTGTATAGTCAGGTGAAGTATACCACATAAAAAGTCTCTTATGGTCAGCAATGAAGGCTAGAGGAATCTCATGCTATAATCTACAGTACCCTGTTGTTGTTTTTTAATTAACTATCAGTAGAAGATTAAACAAAATCACACTATTGTTACGAAATGATTTATACTAAATGGCAGATTAAATTTACAATATCTTTATTTTTTATTTCAGCACTTCCTTCTCAGATCAGAATGCGAGCACCTCATCAGACAAGGGATACTAGAACACATTGTACATTGACTGGTGATCACTAGACAGCACATACAACACTACTGTAAATAAAAACAAACTTTTGTGTGCAACATATTTATTTTAAATGACCATATTAAAATTAATATGGAAGTTTGTTTTGTTAATTTCATATTTCATCTACAGACATATGGCTCGTGGCATGGTTACCCAGACAGGAATTTCGTCAGCAAAAAAACCACAACGTTTTGGCCAATGTGTGCAGTTGATGTGTAGGAAATTTGTCCGGTATTGAAATTAATTATTCTTCAACAGATCGAGTTTGAAATTTTAAACATTCATGAAAATCAAAATTACTTTCCAATCAGCAGGAATCCCTGGTTCAATTTAACTTCTGTGCATGACAGACTTTTCATGCTCATTTCCACTTATTATTAAATCCTGCTATATGCGAACGTGATACTTTACATATTGGACATTTACACATCTTTGTTTTATATGAATATAGTAACACGTATTACTGTTCGCATCAACATCATGGTTTATGAATCAGTTCCAATACCGTATATGAAGACAAGATTATATGAATACAAACAAAATGGATGTGCACTTTCCTGGGAAGTACACAAGCCAAGCTACTACTAAGGATAGCATTCGCCTTACCATTCTACTACTAGGTACCCATTCCTTGCTGGGTGGAACTTTTGAGGTTTGTTTTCAATTCTTATGAATTAGATTCCACTGACAAAGAACATAAGACAGTAATATATCACAGATTTTTTATTTCCGTTTCAGTTTCATAAAAGCACATATCTCCTGATAATGACATACTAGTACACATATTTCGGTAGGGCTCGATGTAATGTAATTACATGACATGCACCAGTGCAACTTGTACAAATGGAAAATATGACCCCATGTACTTGCATTCTGTTAAACAGTGTAATAATTGGACACAGCTCTTACAATGTTTCAAATGCTTGCTTATAAATTCCTCCAAATGTGTACAAATTACATTTCAATTTTCCAAATATTTCAGCAATATCATGTCTTAAAACCTAGCTCTTTCTATTATTACTAATGTCATTTGTGATCTTAATAGCAAGCAACATATACTACCTTCAAGAAATAAGGGAACGCATAATAATTATACTTTTTAATGTTGAAAGATAGGCAACTTGTAAGTACCACCATTGTGCAACCCAAAGAGACACATGCAAGCATGTGCAGTACAGTATTGGCCATACATTTTTGTACATGTATGGTAAATTTCAATACAATCACTTCGAGTTAGTTTTCAGAGTGAGTGAGTGAATATGGAGTTTAACATCGCTGTGGGAATCTTTCACCCATTTGCGATGAGTAGTTTTGAGATATACCACTATGTCAACATTTCAAAGTAACATTAACATATCAATATTATCGTTACCACTTAAATTGTGATGGTAGTATATTTTGCTTTGGATCAACAAGTATCAATATTGTATTGTTAAACATATGGAGCCAATGACACCATAGTAGATTGTTGCATTGGTTATTTTACCATCATTGCTGTAAGGTACAGGATATAAATATGAAAGAGAAAGATAATGTTATAGAACGCATGTGGCAGTATTTGCCTAAATATGTCGATTTCGAATATATTGTGCTTGGTACCCTGGAAAGTCATACGTTAGTGGAAGATGTCATGTGAGTAAACAGGGGAGATAAGTTACCATGGGAAATACAAATGTAAGTAATTGACCAACGGTTAACTCGTAACTTATCAATATGTTAAATGCAAGAGTCAATATCAATGTTCATAATGACAATTGGACCTTTTTTTTAAACAGCAAAATATTAAAATAAAACAAAAAGCAAAATATTGAAAATAATTATATAAAAGTTCCAAACAATCGTGTTCCCATGGTAACCTACCTGAATAAATAGCTCAATGGAAGCTCAATCATTGCATAGAAACAAAATTAACATTTTACGAATAAAAAAAACGACAATAAAGCATGTAATCTTTTCTTCATCAAAATGTACACTTTTTCTAAATCTCACAATGACAATAATCAAGCTTGAAATTCTATAAATCAACATTTAAAAGCTTAACTTCTCAAAGCATCATAAAACTAATATTTAATCATTTAATCAATAATCACACCTCTTTACAATCTCATCTTCACAACTTTAGCTATTTCTGTTTAAACTAATTACCACCGTAGCAAGCTCGTAACTCCTATTACTTAGATCACAATAATACAGTTGACATGCCCTGTTATGTGATATGTCGGTAGATATTATTGCACAAAAGAAAAAAAATCATTGTTTAAGAATAGAACACAAGTGTAGAGATGTCGGTTAGAAAGAGCGAACACTGCACTGCTCGACATATAGATACAATTCTGGGTATAGTTTCTCCAAGCTTGCGTATCTACCGGTACTAAGATACCGTAACGCTCTCATAGCTTTCTCTTACACATGGTGATTAGGCCTCCATTCCGTAGAACTATTGTAGCGCTACGAGAGTCGTAACTCTTATGTTAACGTACAAGAGTTACGAATCGTCGTGCTACGATTGTTCTGTGGGACATGACCATATCAAAGTTTCTATTAAAAACAATTAAAAAAGCACCGTTGTTTTTCTCTGACATGAATATCAAAATAATCATTTTGGTTCAAAATGCTGAGCTTCAACTTCTAAGATCGATAAGTCTGCATGTATAAACGTAATTAAATGCAAATAGTATTATTACCCTATGCTAAATGAATGTATGGTACAACTGCTTTGTCATATGAACGTATTGCATGAAGATGAAGGTAGGAGTAATATGACTAGCACTAAATGAAAATGGTCGTGACTGTGTACTACACGAATATTCAATAAAGTCTGAAAGAAATGCACACTATCAGTTCTCTTGCATAACAACTATTAATATTTGGGGATGAGATGAAAGAATGTTCACAAGTCTCGGGTTCAATAATTAGTAGGACGTAAGTAATTTCACACAATTTGGGTTCAACCATCAATACCTACTAGAGAATCTAGCCAGAATCAAACTCCAGACATACAGTGGTATGTTTTAACTCTCTTCCTCCAGGAGGCAACAAGAGATGCCCCAAAGAGCAGTGCCTGTGCATAATCCTGCAGGGAGAAGGTTAAAGGCATACAATCATGGTCAAGTTTATTTTACCTGAAATTATGTACATTTGATTGTCTACACAAGTATATTGGGCCAACAAGCTACATTTTCCATAGATCACACTGGTTTTCAACATTTTCATAGTTTTGTATTATTTTTATTATCACAAAACTGTTTATACCAAATTAAATGCACAATGTTTAGGTAAAATACACTTGAGCATGAAATATGTCAACAAAGTGAGATTTGATTTAACACCTTTAGCACTTAACACCTAACGTAGGGAGGAGAGAAAGAAAAATAAACAACTCGAGATATACAACTATTTCCTTGTTCTGAACCAATGTAACATGAAGATGGAACAATTATATTCTAAATGACAGCAAGATTGTTTCAAATTGTGATGATCAATAGATGTATTGCTCATCATCACTGCGTGAATATTTCACCCGACCAATAAACTAATCATCATGACGCTGGCACTACTGATGTGGGTGGCTGTTTTATACCACTGGAATGTGTTAGTGCTGCCGTAAAGGGATGAAATACAAATCTATGTATTGATGAAATGAAATCTCCACAGATTTAATATTGCAATGAGCACAATGGTCGACAAACAACTTGCATTGATTAATGCTAAGGCTGCCAGTGTATATTATTTTATTTTTATTTTTATTTATAGAGTACCTTATGTACACTTAGAACACACTGTGTAGATATACTGTACTTTACTTTTTTTTAAATTTAGATACGATCCAGTACTTGAATATGATCTAATTACAAACATATCTCCACAAGAACTTTTTATTTCTTCTCTACATATTAAATGAGGTATGACATATATAATATGTTTTCCCTCATAACAGTCTGCAAATGCAAACAAGTACCATCTTTAAGAACATTAACTCGAGGTTTTGTTCACAAATCCCCCATATAAAATTTGAGCTTAAGCATGAAATCGTATTTTAAATGGTTTTGTAATCTCGGGGCCTCGTATCCGTCTCATTTCAAATGCACAACCTATTTCTAATGTACGTATATTAATAATAAAGAGGATGAAGCCAAGAGACTTATATACTTGTATATTATATTAGGCAACTAAACATAACAAGATCTCTACAAAATAGATTCTCATGGGAATATATACCCCATTGGCATAGTTGACATATATTACAGGAGAACATCACAGGGTAGAAAGCATACAGATTTCTTTGTGATACAACAATAATTAGCAGGCAAAACATCGCCCAACACAATCTATTAAAATACGAACACAATCCCCCAATGAAATAATGATTAATCTCACTTACAAATATTTACAACTTTTTTTTCTATAATGGTAAGTAGATTCATGTATATAATATATACAACATTGTAAAAAAACGATAGAAATAGCAGGTTATCTGATTCAACAAGAAAGTATGTTTTGAGTGATATGCCGTATGGTTCACACATTGCCCAGATAACAATGGTATACGTATATATTATATTAGTCTGTACAATGGTTTCTATTATTTTTCAATGTGTTACTTTTGATTTACATGGTTGATAATTCCATTATATGGAAACATAATGTTCATCCGTCTTCATGCTTGGGGAAACCGGGGGATGTCTTTAACTCTCTCCCCGCTGAGTCAATGGAAATGCCCTAAAGAGCATTGTCTGTGCCTATTCCAGCAAGGCAAGGATTAACCCTCTCCCTGCTGGAGTCAACCAGAGATGCCCTAAAGAGCACTGCCTGTGTCCTATCCAGCAAGGAGATGGATGAATGTAGCAGTGATTTTGATGGATCCAACATGCTGGAATGGCATCGCCATCAGACAATGACTTCACATGGTAAAAATGGTATTTCTGCTGATGGATTCTGCATACACTCCCAACTCTTACAAACACAAATGCAGAGAGATTCGGCACAGGAATATTCAGCAGATAAGCATGTCGGCTATATAATGACGTCATTGCACAACCAAGGAGTTGTTCGCTCTCACAGTATCACACCGTCTCGACAGTAAATCTTTTCTAGACACCAAAACCCTTGTTGACTTCCATTGGTGCCTTATTTTGATGAAATCTGAACACGTTCACTCTCTCCATGTTGTAGACAACCCAGGATGCCCTAAATAGCAGTGCCTGTGCCTTATATCAAGTAGGGATGGGTGTGAGAAACAGTATAATAAGCAATCTGGCAATGCAAAGCGAAAGGTTCCAAATGGTGGATTTGAAATCCCACGCATTAGTTCTCATCAATCTCTGTCTTGGGTAATTCCTACACTACCAGGCATGAAGTCGATCCCTGAGAGAGAAAATATCTTCCATCAAAGAACTTCTTTTCTTTTTGTTGTTGGAAATTCACAGAATTCCGCAAACATTAGCATTCTATCCTGTCACAGTCACTAAACAGGCAGCAGTATATATATATATATATATATTATTGGTGGGAATATTCGCAGAATTCAGTCGACAAGCACTCCAGTGTACGACATTGCTGCGATGAGCACCATGGTAGATTTTCCAACTCTGAAGCTTCCACATATTCACAAGCATACACCACAACACACCTGTCACACAGGCAGACGTTCGTTCGTTCATTCTTGCAGATGACAAACACGACATCAATGTTTGCTCGAATGTTTCACGACATCCTTAATGAATTCGTCGAAGAGACGGTTCCGCAATTGTTTTTCCAGTTCTTTCACGGCGGGTTGGAGCGCGGCGGCCGTCCTCTGCGCGATGAGCTCGTCCTGCTGCGAGCTGAGCTTGTTGGACGAGTCTTTTGATTGGTCGGTTTGAGAGGCGCTCTGGTCGGCGAGGTCACGGAAGGTCAGAGCCGCCTCCTCGAAGATGTCGTGCAGAGCGGACATGGAGGGACTGCCGTCTGCTTCTTTACACTGGAGGAGAATGGATAGGGCGGGAAATATAGAATTAGGAGTCATTGGTAAAACAATAAAACATAGGCATGGCTACAGACATTTATTTTGATTTCAGCTGAAAACAAGCTACCCCAAGCTGCATTCAATGCAAATAAATTGCCTCCTGGACAAATTAAATAAATCTGCGGACAATTTCCATGTCTGATAATGACCAGGGTCTTAGCTTCCAATACGTTAACATAGGGCTACAAATCTCGTAACACTATGATTGTTCCATGGAACGGGGGCCTGTTCTACCATTGTGCTACCACCCGCACCTTCAAATTAACTGATTGTTTGATGAGTTGTAGGGCGTAGTCTTTCAGGACTTACCTTTTCATAGACGGCTCGCGCTATCACCAGTATCTCCTTGACGTCCACAACCAGCGGCAGCACAAGTTCACTTTGCTCTGAAAAATACATTTATGCCACTAGTACAGAAGGGATTATATTGATTGATTTAGTGTTCATCCATGAGCGACA
The DNA here is from genome assembly GCA_032361325.1 of Lepetodrilus fucensis. NCBI lineage: Eukaryota > Metazoa > Mollusca > Gastropoda > Lepetellida > Lepetodrilidae > Lepetodrilus > Lepetodrilus fucensis. The sequence goes on along the minus strand of JAUTBV010102914.1, from coordinate 5,147 downwards.
ATACACAAGGGAGACAATGTCATCGTTCTCATCCAAGTTACCAAGCAAAATCATTGTTATTTGAAAAAATTATCTATAAAAGTGTTTTGGGTATGATTTCATACTCCAGTTTTGTTCACAAATCCCCATATAAAATTTGGACTTGAGCATGAAATCGTACTCGAAACGCTTCATAACCTCAGGGTCAGACTTTTGTTCTTTGCTTGTGTTGGGGCTATTAGTCACTTTCACTATCATCACAGCTATATGACCACATCGGAATGGCGACTTCCTGCGGACATTATAATTTACGCTGGTCAAAATCGGCACTTTTGGACACAAAAATAAATGGCTGGAAATACGTGGTGTATTAACAATGCTCTGGAGAGATGATGAGGAGAAAAGGTGTAGTGTTGGGGGTCATACTTGAAGTTTTGACGGTCAGAGGTAGAGACAGCTTCGTTCTATTCAGTAACGTTGGGGCGGACTCAGAGACTGGTGTTGTCAAGGAAACACTGGAAAGCAATGCCCTACATATAAAAACATGTGGTACAATACATTGATACATAATTAGATTACATAACATGACAGATTAATAAGATAAGATTTATATATTATTCTAAAAAATGCATCTTTGAACTGAAGTTTAATGACACAAACTCTAACTACAAATACAAACCTTTTATGAAGCACAAGGCCAGGATGTATAAAATGCTAATGCTCCATTAACGTGTCATTAAACCGCCATTAACTACTGCAGCATTACGTTAGCATTGACAGTCAATGCAGGAATAACTGAGCCTAATGACGTCATTAGTTAATGGAACTTTCACACAACCGGGCCCAGGTCTATTATCTTCAGCAGGCATACAACCATGATTGAAGCTAACAAAATACAACAGTAATTACCTGTGAGTGATGGTGGGGTCGCCATTGACGAGAGACAGTCGCGGATGAGACGTGGATTTGTCGGGACGTTTTATCTCGGTGTCGGTGTCCGTGTCAGACCCCAGCCCAGTGTCCGAGTGGCTGGGTGGACTGGCCTTCAGCTCCACGGAATGCCGCCTGATGGACTGCACCGGGGACAGAGACGGTGACGAGAGGGACATCCGGGGACTGACACTGACGCTGAGCGACGTCTTCTGTCTGGGACTGGTACCAGCTGCTGCTTCATCAGCCTTGTTCAGGGACATGTACTGAGCCACTCTGGCCCTGACACTGGGTAACATACTCTCAGAGTCCTTGGGGCTCTCCATCAGAGTGGAGTCCAAGTCCTCCGACTGAGAACTCCGCCTGTCGGATAGATCGCTGGAATAATCCAGTCCTACCTCCGAGCCCGAGGATCTTCGGGGGGATTTCGTCCGGCCTCGTGTTGTGTTCTGGTCCCTCTCGGGCAGGTCGTTTGGACTGGCGTCGAGATTCCGGTTGGCAGCTTTGTGTCGTCGAATCTCATCTGCGGTTTTCTCTATGTCCTCAACTGTGGCTAACTTCACGGCCGACGATGCCAGTTCTTTGTCGAACACGCTGTCGGGGGTGGAGGACGTTCGGGAGGATGAAGGCCGAGACTGTCCTCCCTCGCTCTTCCGACCAGAGGTTCCGTTCTCTGGACTCAAGCTGTCCATGCTGGATTTGAGGATCCCAGATTTCCCGAGAAGGATGTCCTTGGCGCGGTCCAAAGTCATGTCCGACGTGGTGCGTCTCTTCACCTGCGCCCGCTTCAGAAACGCATCATGCTTCGACCTGCCCACGCTCGTTATCTGTTGATGGTGCATCGCTGAACGGTCCGACAATGGAGAAATGGATCTCCGCGTGGAAGCAGAATCCACATGAAGGGAACTCAGACCCACGGGCATGGACCGCCTGCTGTTCCCGCGTTTCGCCTCTCCACCGGACTTCCGTGACAGCGTGTCCTTTAGCCTCCGGACGCCTGACAACACCTTAGAGGCGACTCTCTCGCCGCTGCTTGTGGTGCTCTCGGTGGAGGAGCTGAAGTCGTCCAGGTCATTGATGTCCGGCACGCTCTTAGACAGGTCGGCGAGATTCCGGAGATTGGACGTCGGTTCCATGAACTCCTCCTCCTCCTCTTCCTCCATGCATGTGGCCAGATTGGGCGTGGATGTGTAGAACGCCGCCTTCGACAGCGACTTCCCGCTGCGCTGACTCGAGGACGTCTTCTTCTTGGGAGAGGTCGGGGGGTCGTGAGAAGCGGCAAGATTCTGCATGGACGACGCCTTGGTCATGGATCCGCTGCTGCTGCTGGACTGAGACCCGTCGTCGGACAGCGGCAGCGACAGTGACGACAGCGTACGTGACATCTTGGCGTTGGAGCTGCGGGTCGGGCGGAGGTACGAGGCAGTTTTACCCGAGGACGGTTTGCTGTTTTTCTCCAGTTCTGCCAGCTTGCTGGTGGAACTGGAGGATCGAAGAGCGTAGGACTTCCGCGTAGGTTCTTTGGCGTTGGGACCCGTGCTGCTGGTGTTTCTAGTGGACAGTCTGGTGGGAGACTGGATCTTTGGAATGTCGTCGATTGGGGATGTAGGGACCTGTTTGTCCCAAGGGCTTCCAGCTGAGAATAGATTATCAAACTGTTAGTTTGCTGTATGAACCTTGCATATTGAATTTTTCTAACAACAAAAATAATTATACAAATTAGATTCTACCATAATAATAATAATAATAATAATAATAATGATTGCATTTATATAGCGCATCATTTACAATGACAGTGCTCTGTGCGCAAATCAGGCCATACCATACTCTTTACGACCTTTCTTCATACAAAAAGGACAAATCAATGTATTATGAAGTTGATAATTAATTCACAAAATTAGCACCTGTATTTATCAAAATGTACACACAAAAACAAGTATATGATTAATATATTCAACTGCATGATCACTGCATTGCTTAGTAGTACTTTATTAGCCAACAACACAACGACATGCTATTAGGACTAAAACAATTTTAGCCGTGAGCTTCCAAGTTGCTCTTTTATTTTGTTTTGTTCGCTGTGTGATGCAAAGCTGAAACTTTGCTGGTGAAATATGTAAGTTCAATAGTGGCTGATCTGGGGATTCGAGAAGGGACTATTTGAGTTTTGGAGTAAGTATCAAAAGATAAATTCCCATATGGTAACTATTTGTGTATAGGGATGACAATGGATGAATCAATTATACTACCACTGTAAACAGTTCCACTGAGACTACTGATAATAATAATAATAATAATAATAATAATAACAACAATAACTAACAATAGGACATATATAATAAAAATATTTAAAATTATTAATAATAAAGATAATAATATTGTCCACTACATATAGATGGACAAAGGTAATTTTGGTGCTCATGTCTTAGATGACAAACTGTAATGTCAGCATTTTCCTTAAACACATGATGATTTTCTTAATAAACCAGTAAATTAAGAGTTATATAAACTAATCCGAAAGTTCTGTTCATCTGTCCATGCAGATTTAACTGACATATCCAAGCTGTGCGTGATTTCAAGGGCCATATTCAGCAACAGATAGACAGAAAAGACATTTTGTTAGTAGAGTATTTTAAAATTCTCAAACTCAAACTAAAAAAATGTGTCAATGGTTATGCATACACATGAAAAACATCAGCTAAAAGAAATAAGAAACACTCAACACTGTATTTCCAAAATATCTAAACAAAAGTGTTACTACAACAGTGTGTAAGCTCCCAAGACAAACTTCATTTGATTGATTTGATATACCTCACTAAAATAGTTAGGTGCAAATATTTCTCGAAAAGCATTTCCATTTGCGTGAAACGACGGCAATTAGAAGTCCGGACAGTGGGGGCTAGGGAAAGCATCGAGATGGAATCCAAAACGACACACAATAACCATTCCGTTTTACACTACATGCAAAAACCACGAGAGTTACCCCTCTTGTTTATCGGTGAGTGGCGCCCTCTGCCCAGTTTGGGACTGCGGGTAACTACCAGGGATGGTAACCGAAGACGGGGGCCATTTTGCTCGGCGACACCGGTCGCTAACCTATTCTGAATTTTGGGTGGCATTGCCACTTTCGGTTTGGGCATGGGTTCTTCTACGATGGGCTGATTAGCTAAATCTAAGTTACACCAAAATCGTCGCAGTGTTTTAGGAGATGGGGTACACGATGGGCCTGAAGGGGGCAAAAGAAAAGTATAAGGATATTTAATGATAATAATACATGAATTAAAAGACCTGTTAAATAGTGATACACAGCTTGCTTTGAATTGTCTGGTGTTTCCGCGATCATTTGTATATGAATATTAATAAAATTAGAAGATATCTAAAATGTACAAAAATAATTTGGTACGATTGTCAAGGGTGAAAAATAAACAAACATACATGACAGACTAATAATAAGTCAATGTAAAAACAAAATGTTAAATCATATATTTACCTGAGATAAAGTAATTACTAATTAGAAAAATTAATAAAATTGCTACCTGTCATCTACATACCAAAAGTAGGGAAATTTATGTTATTTATTCTATTGATATACAGGAAAGGACTATATAAACTGTTCACAGCAAACTTACAAAATTCTGGATAATTGAAATGAAACGATGACTTCAATGAATACTGTCAAATCCTAGTGGTACAATGAATGAAATGGCATGAATATATATGATTTTACTGCACACGACATAGTTGCCAATGTCAGCAAATCTACTTACGTTGAGGTTTCTGTATGGAATGTTTTGAATCATCGGGCATCGGAAAGTTCGGTTTCTGAAAATAGAAATGAACTCAGCACAAACTGTCATACCTAAAAAAAAAAATTCAATAATGAACATATGTGACCAAGCATAGGCAGATGTTGTCACGCATAGTAGATGATTTTATTTAACACTCTCCCTGCTGTTGAGATGCCTGTGTCTAATCCAGCAGGGAGATGGTTTGATAAATAGATATTTTGTTGTCAGAAAAGGATTGGAAAAAGTTGTCCAACTTACCAAATCCACTCCTGGGTATTTACATAAATAATGTGTACACCAGTTTATATCATAAATTAATTAAGAAGGGAGATGGTTACATGCCAAGTGTTAAAAGAAAAAGGTTTTTAACTGCTTTTAAAGGCATAATATCACAGATGGTTTACCGATATAGTGGTCTAGCACGGTTTTACCTGAAAATAAATGCATTTG
>JAUTBV010102903.1:0-15566 GCA_032361325.1 Lepetodrilus fucensis | reverse complement strand
ATAGTGGTATTATTATAATCTGTATTATTAGTAATTGTAGTAGTAGTGGTAGTTGTGGTGCTATTATTATTAGTAGTAGTAGTAGTATCACCAGCAGCACAATTAGTAGTAGTAGTAGTAGTAGCAGCAGCAGCAAAATTAGTAGTAGTAGTAGTAGTAGTAGTAATGGTTGTAGTAGTAGTATCAGCAGCAGCAAATTTAGTAGTAGTAATAGTAGTAGTAGTAGTAGTAGTAATGGTTGTAGTAGTAGTAGTAGTAGCAGCAGCAGAAAATGTAGTAGTAGCAGTAGTAGTAGCAGCAGAACAAATAGTAGTAGTAGTAGTGGTAGTAGTAGCAACAGCAGAAAAGGTAGTAGTAGTAGTAGTAGCAGAATAATTAGTAGTAGTAATGGTAGTAGTAGTATTAGTAGTAGTAGTAGTAATAGTAGTAGTAGTAGTAGTAGTAGTAGCAGTAGTAGTAGTAGTATTAGTATTAGTAGTAGTAGTAGTAGTAGTTCTAGCTGTAGTAGCAGTCGCTGAATAATAACTAAAATTAGTTTAGATTCACTCTCAGTATTGTTGTTTCATAAGTCCTGCTATAAACTCAGCATATCACGTGTGTATTCTAGACGACGACACCGGTCTGCTTGTTAGCACACAACCAGCAGGATGTATCTGGGACCTGCCTACAGGCATCTATTGTCTTGTAGGATGACTTCATCTTGGTAATTGGCATACTAAATGCTATGTACATTTCCTCTGGGAACTTTTAATCAGCTGCGGTCCTGTCAAACTGGCCTGCAAATATATGTGTGTCGTCCCTGGGTTGACTGTGAGGATTAATAGCTTGACATCCAGTAGGTGAAGCGTGCTCGTGGCCTGTACATCAGCGCTGTGCGGAGGACGCGCTACGAAGGCGTCATTTCTAAATTCACTTGGCAATCACTGGTAATCAACTGAGTAGTATTTTGGGAAATATGATGGACGATTATCTCCACGAAAACTTCATGTTATTTTTTTCTTTCACACTCTCCATTTTTTAAAAGATCGTTAATAACTTTGAGGAGATTTTACAAGGCATTGGAGTTATTTATAATTAGTGACGGATTTCATACGACTGTGTCGGAGTCTACTGAAAGGCATTTCATTTCAGCCTCTTCCGTAGAGATCTTCTTAACACATGCAATTCATTTCAAATATTGTATTCCCAACCATTTGAAATGATAATAAAATGTTGCTGAAAGCTGTGAAATGCTGGTCCCATACATTGGGTAAATGTGTCTACTGTAGCGGTATTCAGCCTACATCGCCTGACCTCGCTTTACTCATCTGGATTTAGATCTTCATGTAGTTCACTTAATGTTTCACATTATCATTAGAAAACCAGAAGTAGACCAAGGAAAGACTACGGAATTCATATTGCATAAAGTGAGATACTATGGAAAGGGTTTATTATTACAGTTACAGTAGTGATCAGTTTGAACATAGATTATAATCTATGGTCTGAAGGAATACCAAGATGGAAACAGGTAGACGCCCTTTGACCATGACGTGTGTCCATCAGATGTCAACACTTGCTGGGTCCTGTTTACCTTGCTGAGAATTAAATATTCAATAAATAACCATATCCTGCATTAAAATAAACAATGCTTTAGCTACACTTGGTAAGCAATTTCCAAAATGCATTTAAAAAATATTTTCTGTACTGTGTCAAGCTAAATACAGATGCACTCGAGGAGTCCAGACACCGGAAATGAACGCTGGTCGCAAGCCTTGAGATATTTTCCTAGTTAAAGCCTTTCATTCAAGCTTCATAAAACGGATGTACTACCGTAACTGGGTCGATAAACACTCTAGATGTCGTAAATGGAGTCGAGAATAACGGTGTGAGTAAAACTTCATGTTAGCGTGACATACAGAGGAGAATTATAGTGTGGGATATTTTCACTTAACGCTTGACCTCGATGTGACGCACGTATGGTGCGGTCCTTCAGAATACTAGCTCTACATTTAGATGTTACACACCACATCGTGTATTATGGACAGAATAATCCAGAACCAAACCCAATAACGAATGCGTAATGGCTACAATTTAATACGACCTCTAGATTTTAGACGTTAATGTGACACCAATAAAATGTCACCGAATTATGACGTCACCGTTCCACTGGGCCACAATTATTAACTGCCTGATGAAGTCTGCATAGTTGCTGACGAAACGTCGTAGTTTATATTATAATTATATGTACATAGACATTTAATTTATATTTAACCAATAAAATGCTAACGGCCATGTCTCCATACATATACACTGTATTACAAAAGTCTTTTACGAAACGTTGATCAATCTCATTAAAATCAGATCCGAAAGTGTGCTGTGTCAGTTGCAGCGACATAATATCAAGATGTTAAAAGAGCGAAACGAGATCTGATCGTTGATATGCTTGGTAATTCAGCCACCATTTTCATGAATCAACTTGTAATATCTGCAGGTGACCAGACGGGAGTGCACCATGCACTCTAGTCACACTTAATATCTTACTTGTATTGTAGTGTGGAGCGCATACACATCACACCGCAGCGAATAACAACAATAATCACAACCCCAACATCACAGGCCGAGACCTTACATCACCAATATAGACACATGTAAATAGGAAAATGAAAGATCAGTGGAAAAGAAAACGTTGGCATGTCCGGTCGGGATTGTAACTTGTTATGCTACATTGCCTAAAACCAATCGTTTAATTTGTTTTGTTAAAATTCTGAACTTGCTAAATATTGAGAGAGGTAAAGGTGAACGACAACAACCTTCAGGGCACAATCTACATCTTCACTGTTCTACATCTCCTGCACTGTCTACTCAGATGAAGATAATACACACAGTGTTGGTGTTTACTACTAGGTGGTTAAATTAATGTTCTTTGTAATTTATAGATACCATCTTCAGACCAAAATACATGCAGACAGACAGGCAGCCAGATCTAACAGCATTGGCAGATGTCATAAGGTAGTCACTACAACATACACGGTATGAGTACGTGGCAGAATGCTGCTTACATTGCAAGGCATGATGGCTGTATTCTACAACCTAGCTCTTAACAACCTAACCTAACTGTATGGATCCCTGGATTTAAGATGGCGTCTTCTGAACCTGTTCCAATAAAACTCTGTCCAAACCCACCATTGCCCGTTAATCACGAACTTAAATGATTTCCAGTGTTTGGCGTAAACCGACAAACTGTAGCTCGTGTACGACTGAGAGCAGGGGATTGCGATTTCAATAAATATAGCATTGACAGAATCTAGCGGATTTGAGGAGTGGAGGCTTCCCTTTCTTGCCAGCACGTCCCCCGTGACCTAAGCCTGAGATACAGACCGACCAAGCCCTGGTAACTACCCAGCAATTTGTTATCAGACATTTGGTAACCCTAGTCCTTTCCTAAGTCATTGGTAGGAGCGGAAGTGAGCTTCGCGCAAAGATCGATGGGAAGAAAAGCCATGACAGTGGAGGGTTACGAGAGTGTAGAGGTACACGGCGAGCAGGAGAGTGTACACGGCGAGCAGGAGAGTGTACACTCTATGGCAGCACTCTGATACAAGTACAGACACTGGTGCTAGGTCTGCCTAGGAAATAATCCACTCTTCAGTAATCCTGAATATGATATAGGCTAATTGTCATAATAATAACAATAGCATTACTACTACTACTACTACTACTACTACTACTACTACTACTACTACTACCACTAATAATAATAATAATAATAATAATGTAGATGGTTAGTAGTAGCGGACAAGTTCTGCTGACTTTGACAACTTTATATTTTAATACATGTTAATAAAAGCAGTTAAAATCTTTCAACAGACTTATATGAAAGTATATCCGTTTGACCCAAATTTCATGTGTAAATAGTTTGGCTAAATTAATTTCAATTTCAATAAGTTGAATGGATAATGTTTTGATTGATATTAAGTAGGCGCAATGCACTGTGTTGCGAGGATGTATCATACCACTGAAATAGACAAGCGGAGATAAATCTTGGCCCACGTCATGCATACGTCACACAGCACTCTAGATTTCTGATCACTTTATTTTTCTGAAAGTTAATATTATCCTTTCTCTCTGACTAATGTTCTCAAATTAACGTTACACTATGTTTCTAAGATAAACGCCTATTATCAGCGGAGAAATACCCACCCAGTTGGAATTTCTCCGTGCATAGCCACTAGTACTTCCTTTTCATCAAACATACAGCTCGTGTAATAGCTATGATTTGTCAGGAATGTTACAGCGGCAGTTACAGGAATTCAATACGACTAGGGAGGACTCGCAGCATCAACCTTCCAGGAAACACAACATTAAGTATTGCAACGCAATTTAAACTATGTCCTTCCTATAAATCCCTATCATTGAACATGCTACGTACTCATGTACCCGTGTATCAAATACCAGAAGCACGTGCTGCAATAAGCCATGTCTCCACGCTGACCACTAGGGATGACCACTAGGGATGACCAATAGGGCTCACAGTGGGACTGGTCTAAACAGTACGAGTAGTATCCCATGACTATACGGGGTATTAGTTAATGAAGTCGGTCTCTGTGGTACTTAGTGGCGGTATTACATTACTGAGACTGTTTAAAGCTAGGACTTGCTGGTCTGAGGAGGCTTCTTTCATCTGCTAGAATATATCAGACTAGTAGGACTCGTCTCAATACATCATCATACGCCATCAAAAGAACGGCCAGGCCGTTGTTATAATAATACGTTATGTATGTAGAAAGCAAAGTACCAACACTGAAAGGTATATAGTGGGAATGTTAAAAACACTGCTAAAGCGCCATTTCCCATCCTGGAGATGGTACATAACCAGAATATATTGGGGTTTGGGTTCGTTATCACGAAAACTTAAAGCAAACTTGGCTCAAACATCTCTATAATTTATAAATTGAAAAGGAATCAGGGGCTCTATACACTAAACACTAGTTTATTTGCAATTCAACTGATCAACGTTGAGCCTCTCCTATAAGCTCGAAAATCTCCTCTAGATTATATCTATCTACAGGTTAGCACATATTATCAATATGTTTACAAGACTTCTGGTATGGACGAGATGTCGGTGTTTAACGCTGACTGAGTTTGGCTCGTGTATGGATTCCATTGACTCCTATCTGCTAGTCGCAAAGAACCAATTATACAGTTTTTTTGTATGGTCAACTTGAGATAGCTATTTACTTGAGGCAATCAAACGGGGGAGCAATTGCTATGTACGACTTGGAATGTTTTTTTCTATTAAAGTTATTATTGATGTATTGTTACATCTAATCTGTTTTGGTGAATCTGCTGGCTTTTTTTACAGACTCCTTCGTTTAAGTCTGCCATTGATCACAAATGTAATCCAAATGTGAAAGTTCTCCTTCTGCAATAAGAACTGATTCTCAATCGATGGCTCGTTATACTGAATGGTTATGGGTTGTTATTAATGATATGTTATGTTGATCTACAAACAAAGAATAATACATATTATAAACAATGCTGAACTAGTCACAAACTACATTAATTTGCTCACCGGTGTTTTGCTGTCAACTTGTGTATTTCAATACATCCATTCACATCCTGACATTGCAGATCTGAGGCAGACATTTGATATCACAGATGGGCGTTTACTTCAATGTGTCAGATCGATCCCCTCAGTTGACCTCTGTCACCTGCGCTTTGACCTCTGCTAGCGTTTTACTTCGATCTACACACAGCAGACTCCGGGGTTTGATGTTTCTGACAGTTGACATGTGTACAGTCTCACCTTATGACGGGTCATCTCTCGTCTGGGGACACTCCATTGTCATCGATTCCGACTAGACACTCCTCCTCCTCCTCAAATACATCAGCAATAAATGTGTAGGTATGGACAGAGAGAGTGCACTAAAATAACTTTTAGGGATACTCATTTACGAATCATCACCTTTAGCTTAGATGTCGATCCTCTGAAGTGAAAATACTTGCGTCTGCCATATGTTTCATCAAATACGTATGTTCATTGAACATTCTGATGGAAGATAACATGTTATGAAATGTATAGAGTTGAAGTCTTTTTTATTTTAATTAGTAAAGCTTTCGTTATGTAGCAGTGTTTATGTTTACTTATGTCATGGAGAACTACAAAGAATTCACAGTTAGTTGCGGTATTATCTAAGACACACATGTCACAACAGGCAAGCTCTAACAGTGTTTAAGAATATAGCCCATGACCATATCATTCCAAGTGTAGAGATGCGTGGAATCTGCCCTAGGCATTATGTGCCAGTGTTCCGCGACTTCCTGTCAGATGCACGTGGCATTCTGTAGGATGCTGCACGATTCTACGGCAATCTCTAATTATCAGGCTTTCATCTTCTACCAGACAGTGCCTTTTATTCCACGGAATGTTATCGAATCAGCATCGCGAGCCTTTTGTAGCTGCGGCTTTCATTAAATTACAATATTATCTCGTGTCGTTTGGCTACCTTAATGGTCGTTACATTGCGTCAGCTGTATACTGGAGCAGCCATGTGTTCGCTATGTCTAGATGCAATACAACATTTTATGCTTACATTATATTGTAAACATGTGACCTGAGGTTAGTTTTTAAGGGTTCGTGGGTCGCAAATATCTGTAATTTTAAAGGTGGAGTAAGCTACTCCCCAACATAGTCTGAATATCTACCGTGGGCTGCTGGCTTGTGTGTGTGTGTGTGAGCGCGCGTGCTCGAATGTGTTTGGATATGCGTATGAATACGTATACGTGTGCGTATGTGTGTATGCATTTGTATGTGAATGTGTGTAAGTGTGCGTATATATACATGTGCGTGTGTGCGTGTGTACGCAGTTTGTATATGTAACTATCAGGTTTAACTATGATACACGCCCCCCCCCCCCCCCACTCTAGGAAGATTGCCCCCTTCCAGTATTGACTTGATACACTGTGACGCTAAAATCTTAACAGATGGGTTCACACTAGCCAGGAGAATATGCTTTGATCACCATCCAGTTACTCCAATATTGGATTCAATCACTGTAAAACATTACAACAATATCATATGACTACATTTATTACATCCAAACATATTCAATAGAAATAACCAGTGTGTTCTATTAAAACAACCAATTCCAAGCTGCAGAACATTGAAATGGTAGCTACCATGATGGCGCCAATATGGTAATGCACCATGAGCCTGTAATCTGAAGTATTGAAACCATGTGGCTAAATGTCTCATACATTAATCTAGACGTAATGTTTCTTTGGTGTTCATATATGATCAGCTTATAAATGTCTGTTGTGAAGGGACAGTGAAGTTAGTTGTACAAGTACTTGTTCGTATCTTTAATAGAATCTCTGGAGGGATAATACGTAACTGTCGCATCTCCCGTCTTTATACTTCATGGCTGTACCTTTAGGCTGTACCTTGGAGAATCAGAGCGTGTCAGCTGCCATCTCCAGTCACGTGGTATCCGGTACAGGGGTTAGACAGAAGGCACGTGTCTGTCGAGGTGCCCTCCATGCAGGAGACAGAAGATGTAGACTTGTAGTATAGTCTGTCAGACTGCTTCATGGACGTCAGACATATGATATCGAATAATTATAGATATTAATCTATTTAGAACATATTATGTCAATCACTTGTTTCGAAGGTTATCCTTAATTAGATCATGCCATATGATTCGTTTTAGTTTTGTCAGTGACTCCATATTTACTCTATATAAAAAGAAACATAGGTGTAGACTGTTTGTCGCGGTTTAAGGAATTACTGGTAATGGCTCCTTTCTAAATTATATTAATAAAATCATAAGGTAGTATAGGTAACTTACAATTCTACACACATTAAAACCATTAGGACGTCAGATATCAGACATATATATGTATCCATACAGAATGCGTGTAGGTAAATTAAATGTTTTATAATTTCAAACAATATTTGTTTTGACCATGAGGAAGATTAAGGAGGTGTCAATGTAGGTATATATTTAACTCTCCAGGTTTTGGCATACCGATAAAGACCTAGTGTATATTCTGTGCCAGCGACCTAGACACGACATCTGAAATCAGAAAGCGCAGTGAATGAGATCGATTACATCACTGAGACTTCTTATAGAGATTGGAAGAAACACACATTAATCCTGAGAGAAGTTTAATCCTGACTGCGACAGAGATGATGGATCATGTTTTCCTCAAGGGAGACACGTTTTCTGTTCTGTTACCACTGCAAGTGGTTTACTGGCAATGTCTCCCCCATAACATGCATGTGTCTTCCACAGACGATGTAGATGTAGTTTGTTGTATTCCAAGTTAATTTGATATATTGATGGCTGACAGTGATGCACATAATTTCATGCACAGGGACACATAATTAGTTAGAAAAAACAGTTCACACAAGTGGCTTACTGGCAATGTCTCCCCATAACATGCATGTGTTTTCCACAGACGATGTAGATGTAGATTGTTGTATACCAAGTTAATTTGATATATTGATGGCTGACAGTGATGCACATAATTTCATGCACAGGGACAAATAATTAGTTAGAGAAAACAGTTCACACCCACAGTAATAGCTCTGCTCTACTGTACTATCCTGGAAGAGTGGCTCCAATACACATGCTATACTATAGCACTGTGGCGCTGTAAGAGTGCTCAAATGTTAAGATAATACTTGGTATTAGGCCCTCACTGTGTCGTGTCTACTCTCGCTTCATTGGAGAGGCTTGACCAACAGTTCCATTGTCACAAACTCTGGACGGGGATCAGCCTCTGACAGTTTAATAAAAGGTCTGCTCCAGCTGTAACCACATCTCCGCTAGGATAGAAGGCAGACTTCATTGGACACATTTCCTCTCAAGTAGAACGTTTTAATTTGAACAAATGTTGTTCTGACATTTTGTATATTATTCACATTCACGTTCATGTTTACTGTATAGCTACATTGTAATCGTGTATTATTTTCATTGTGTAAGCACGTGTATGGTCCTCAGTACATGGAGTATGTTGTGGATGGTGGTCAGAATTCAGAAGTCTGTCTTCACGGAATTCACAAGTATATGTTCAGTGTATCGTGTTTGATTTCGAGACAGCATTGTATTAAACGGAAGCGTGGTGGCACGAGTACACACTACGCTCAGACAGAGAACACATCGAAGTGTACATATGAGACTCCAGTAAACAATATATACTACCAGACAGTCGACAGAGAGATGTGCAGACAGACAGACGACAGAGATACTTAACATGACGGTCAGATGGTACAGACAGATGCATGATCAGTTGTAGACACAATGGGAGAAACACTGAGATAAATACTAGGAGTGGGAATTGTTTTCCTGGTTAAAAGCTATCAGGTTCGAATAATGGCAATTGCTATTTGAATAACACCCACTCCACGCTATCTTGGAAGTAAAGACAGTATTTTTAAGAGAGTTCCATTTCATTTAACATGAAAGTTATTTATCGATTACCAAAAAGAACGCAGTAGAACCGATACGCAATACCCGCTTCCTGTGAATACATTTAGATTTCATTACAATGAAGTCAAAAGCAAAAAATATATGTATTCAGTTTTCCCACGTTCTACTTCACAAACGAAAAGTGATGAGTATTACTTCACATATTTATCAAATGACATTATTCACATTCTAACTTCAACGTTGGCAAGACTTGATAATCAATGACAGTCATGTACGTAAGAATTCTCGCGTTCGAAGTTTGAAAACTAAAGGTCTGTCAGCTCTAATAAAGTAAAGAAACGTAAATCTGATCAACGCCGTGTAAGATAGTATGCAAAGCACATGTTAATGGATGGTGGTACTTAAGTTGGCATTGAGATAGTATGACTAATTTAGGGTACACCATCCCCAATAGCTGCTGTTTCCGCTGTAAAAACTACTGTACAAGACTATTGTAGAGACTTTGAGACACTTGTTGACAATGATTAAATTTCTTCTCCGCTTTAATGTCATTTCCTGTCGTAATCAATCTCAGATCTAAACCCCGGACTCCGGGTGAACCAGACCTCCTGGAAGGTCACGTGACGGGCAGACTGGAGGTCATGAGTGGTCAGTGGTCATTAATTAGCAGTTGAGACAATTAGTTGATTCCGCAAGGCCAGGTATTGCTAAATGACTGGTCCCCTACACACACTGTACTCAGTAGCAGCGTGGACATCTCCTGTAGCCGCTGTCTTTGTATTTCTGTGAAAATAAATATATTCCAACAATCACAATGACTGATAACTTGTCTGGCAGTGAAAATAAAATATCGTATACCGGAAAACGTTCGAGGTGCGACATTTTCGTGGCCAGAGGTAAAAATAAAGAAAATATTCGAGGATTCTTGTTTTCGAGGTTGTCCTGTTTTTGTGTTAACAAACTTACAACTATCTAGTATAACTTCTACTAAGTAAATATTTAGAGTACATTTAGGGTATTTCGGAGATGAATCATCTATTGATAGAGATGCCGAGTCATTGGTTGAATACTTTTGTTTTCATTCCACATTATGTTGATAGTTTCCATGGAAACTTGTAGTTTACTACACCTATATTGATGACGGTTGACAGCAATGGAATTGTAACCACCAAAATTCGCAAGAATAATTATATTATTGTCTTTCGGCGAATACTGTATGATATATGAAATAATACATATTTGCATAACACAAAAGTCCAGCGTATACGTGCTGTACACATGTGCTTTATGTGAGAGTAACCAGAAAGGGTCTCAGTAGGCAGAAGCAGAAACTGTCTATGTCTGTTTGTAAAACAACTTTTTAAAGTCTGATTCTAAAAGCAAACAGTTCGTTGAACGAAGTTTCCAAAGGAACAGTCTTCCAAATTCGGGAATCAGTACTCTAGAAACATACATACGATGATATGACTATTGAACATTCATAAAAGTACGGTCAATGCCGCTTTTAATATCGACTGTATTGCACTTTTAGATGCCAACCATACTGGGGAACTAAATACTATGTTTAATGCAGCTGCTTACAGATAAAGAAGCTATTCCCTAGCTAAATGAACCGTCCGAACCTTCGATGAGGCCTTCAGTTTGAAAATTAATTCCACTTGGGATATCTATCTGTGCCCACCAGCATCATGTGGTCTAATGTAATTTATCAAATAATAACTTTAATTCTAAATGATATGACATATACTTGCCTTCCTAGTACCCATGTGGAAATAACTGAAAATATATTGCCATGGCAGTGTATCAAGTCGCCTATTATGGCTTAAATTGGTGTCATTGATAAACAGCTAGAACGCATGGGAATATGTAATCTTTCATATACAATTACCTAATAGAATCTGTACTTGGCGACAAGATATAATATATCAGACGCTATATTAAGACAATTACTACCATATTGCGCTCAACCAATGACAAAGTCGGTAAAGATGGTATCAATTACAAATTTACACTGACATTTCTCAGTAGTCGAGTGATTGCAAAGTGGAATTGGCAATTGAAAGAACGATAAAGCATGTCTCTATTTTCTTTTGAAAGTCAGAGTGGCTTTGTTTTCAGTCCACTGGCCCCAAGTGCACTCTTTTGCCATGTTTGCAGTCCATGTCCGTGTTTGCAGTCCAAGTCTCCAATGGACTATCTAATGAAGCTTACCATCCTCGGGAGGCCTAGAACAGTCGGTGAGTCAATCATTCGCTAATCGATGACATAATATTAGTATTAATCCTTACAGAGTCATCAGACGCCTCCTCTAATCTCTCGCTTATCATTACAGACATAGCAAGCGCTGCGAGGAGTCACGAGCTCCCGTCACATCTACAACGTTGACACGTGACCGGAATGAGAAGTCGAGAGTTAGATGCGCGCCCACTGGGATGTATTGACCGTGATGTCTCCAGTCTTCTAGTCCAGCTAGCTGAGCTATGATGAGGTCAGTGAAGACGTCCAACTCGCCTCTAACCCACCAGTGGTCATTCCGGACTGTTGGATATCCTGAAATTATCCTCAACATCTCCAGATATTCTCATGACGTGTTTACACTATGATGCATAAGACGATTTAAATCTCAAACGTATTACATTATATGTTGTTTAAACTTGATCAAGTAGTTCTAGCTATAGGGCATGTCGTGGCGCATAACTATGGCATATAGACCCTACGTCTAGGATGTTTAGTCCCGCCCTCGGCACCCTGATCCTGGACAACAGAAATTCAACTGCCTCCGTCCACTGGAAACATCATCAACATTCATAACAAAGTAGATCTATTTACTTCATGTTCCCATCTCGTATTTCCGTTCATGACTGTTTCCTATTAAATTGTTATCGAAGTACTAAAAGCATAAAATGTAGCGATGCCTTCAATAGTACAACGTTTACCAATATATTTAGATTGTCTACATTCTTTGCGCCAGAATGGTGTCCACTAATTCGTAAGTTACAATCCATGTGAACCGGTAGTCGGTTAGACTAACATTTCGGTAATATTTCCATTTGGCAAAACAACATCGCATCATGCAGTTACCTATTTATTTAATCATTGCATGACAGTACTTAATCAAAATCGTAAAATATTAAAAAAAAGCAATAGTTGAGCCCTAGGCATACTAGTAATTATCTAAAAGGATTGTCAAACCAAAATTTCAATATCTCGATTTGAAACTCTTCTTAAGATAATTATGAATGTTAGTCAAAAACTAAAAATAGTCTGAGTACGTTGGTACTGTCAGGATAATACACGCTACGATGGAATGTCATAAAACCAAACAAGCAACATATTTTGTTACTATAATTATGGTTCATGTTATTATAATAATTGGTTTGCTATGAGAGGATGAGTATGACAGCCAGCCAGTAAGGTAGGTAGGTAGGTAGACTATGCTTAGTTTGGTATACATATACACACAGCAGTATGTTTTATGTTCCACCATATGTTTGTTAACATCCGGGGTAGTAGACCACACTGATACACTAAGCCATGGCAGGTAGCATATGTCGGTGGTAGGACAAACATTGAAACTCTTAGACACACCTTGGCGCGCCGCTTACATCAACAACCGGTACACGGAGCGCCGCACAGGTCATATAGTACCGAGGGGAGGGGCTAGAATTGGACGTTCTCATTGGCTGGATCTTCGTCCTTGGGAATTAAGTATTCCAGAAATAGTCTACTTACGTCATTGCTATATTAATAATATATAATTTATGAACCTGAAATGTTTAATCGGCGGAAGTGGATTACGGATTGATATATGAATATGAATATAAGTACGTCAATAGGAGAATTATGCTTACATGCATGTGATATATGATAGCTATATAGTCATCATTAAAGGATGCATCAAAGCACGCAGTTCTTGGTAGAAATTGCACATGGAATGAATAGTAATGAGCATACAATTAACAAGGAGACATTCTAACTAAAGCGTACTACCATGGGTCGGTTGAGTTATGACAGTAGTAGTCGTAAAAATTATATTTATCATATTTCAATGAAATTGTAGTTAGCTTAATATTTGCCATATAGAGAAGCTTTCCTCCCATACGGTATATAGTTCACGAACATCCATATTAGACCGTTCTTCAATGTGCACACAACAATACCGGTACTTGTATTCAGTAGCCTACTTCTGTCTGTACCCTCTCCGTGTACAGATTCACGCAACAGGAACCATCATGTTCGTGACAGCAAATAACCACCATGTTCGTAAAATGGAGGATGCAATCACGCTTTGATTTTAATCCTTGATTCCAAAATATCTTGCAATGTTCGTCATCAGTACTTGTCAATTCGCAACACGTTTTTGCAATTACTTCTACAAACACATAAGGACAGATGGATATCTGGGGTTAGCCAACGGAGACGTGATGTACACGCCTTGTATAGGAGCCTTGTATATATAGGAGCCACGTTTGCCAAGCGTGCACTGGAACGACGAATGCCATTAAAAGATAACCCAGTGTCCGTTATTTGGGGTTTTCCCAATACACAATTACTATTCTGTTTGAAATTCAAACGATCACGGGCTTTCCTAAGTGAGAATAACTGTCGTCTATAATTAATGTTATGTTACACACTTTACATTTCGTTTCCCATCAACATCATTACGCTTGTAAACCAAAGCAAATTGTCTGACGTGACCAGATACTGGAACATGGTCAAGAGGTTGTCAACTACAGAATGCATTCTACAATATACTAGTATCAGGTAAAGATTGTCTCAGAATCAATGTATGAGATTGGTACAACAATCTACTACCAGCAATGGAACTGCAGCTTAACCTTCGAACTAGGTATTATACTCACAGCACATCATGAACATACAGCAGATGGACGCAGTCCTATAGGGTATGTTAAAATCCTAAATGACGGCATGCATGGCCGGTGCAGACGTTGCGCCAGATAGCTCAGCATTGCCGCCACAGCGGCGGTGTAGAGAGCCGCTTTTAACTTGACAAATATTCACATAGACATGAAGTGAACGTGCATTGTTTGGGGTACGGGCAAATCGTCAGAAAATTGTCTCGTTCTGGGTGAAATGTCATATTTGTCTCCATTTATCAGTTGGTGAGATGTAAATTGGGTTCAAAATCAATAGACGAAATACTGAATCATAGTCGATTAAGCAAAGCTGTATAAATTTGTTCTTTCAACACCAAAGATCCTCTTCAGATCCCCCAGAAATCACTGGCCAGGAAATCAATGTCTGACTGCAACTGACGGTGCCACGCTTTTCCCTGTCCTGTAGAAATGAAAAACGAGAATTTTACTTGCCTGAAAATATAGTAAGAAACATATATTTCGTTATCCTTTACTGAGAAATGAGTAAGCTCTTCATATAGTTGGCATAGGCAGCCTGGTGTGGCGTGGCCTTTACGTTAAAGTCAAGTTAATTAGTTGTGATTGTGTGATCGTGCAATGCATGTTGATGACACGACTTTGTAACCGAAGGATGCAAACCACAGAATTGTAGGCGTTATATATAGTGCACTAAAACCAATACTACAAGCGCTGATTAAGTATTGTCTATGACACTTGACTTATCCAACCTCAAGACACAACTGTAGGTCCTATATGTATGCTTATTTCCGGTTTCAGCTTCCTGTGGATGGAAGTGTTAGTTTCTAGTTTGTCATGGCCGGATGTTGTAAGTTTCAACGTATAGAGTCTAGGTCCTACATGGTATTTCTCCTCTATAGAGTGTAACTATGATCGTGTGTGTATATCTGACATCGACGTTCATGACGTTGACCTAAGACAAGGCGCCTGTACAAGGCTGCACGTGTCGACGAGGTCGTCAGCACTCACGGTAATTATAACTACTGTAACGAACATGGGATAGCTTCTAAGTGAGTTCGCATGTCGGCTATCGTATTTGATGTTCACGGATACTTGGAAATCAAGTCACGGGTGTTGCCATGGTAACACGCGTGCGGGAGGGATACTCAGATGTCGACATATTTAAAGGACTTTTTAAATGTCGATGGAGAGGGAGGAAGAGAGAGATGAAGAGAGAGATGAAGAGAGAGATGAAGAGAGAAGGATATATATATATATATAATGTAGCATATCTTGGAAACTCGTATACTAGTATATA
>JAUTBV010102892.1:0-15566 GCA_032361325.1 Lepetodrilus fucensis | reverse complement strand
AAATTATGCATAATCAACACTGTTGATTATGTTATCGTTAATACACGGTAGTAATCCACCACATATGTTGAATAATAATTGTTTAGCTATTGTTTATATTTTTCTGCCAGGTAGGTAAATAAATGTAAATGAAATTATTATTTGTATTCTTCGCGGGTTTCTTCCTGCTGTAAACTGGTAGTGTTTGATATGTTACCCCGTTACCAAAAATATGAATAATTAACGTATCTAGATCCATTTCTCATACTCCAATTTGCAAGGGAACGAAAATGAAAAAAACACAAAACTTTTATTTAGTTTTTCTTTATAACATACCACTGATTCTTGCTATTTTCCCTTGCAAAAGATGTCCTGCATATCCTGATGCGTGTGCACCCAAGCTGTGACCAATCAGATGCAAGTCTCTCAGCTGAAGTCCTTCTTTCATCAGCAGACGTATAACAAGTTGCAATTGGGTGCCGACCATTCGTACATTGGCGGCTACTTGGTGGTAGTCAGGATGGTTTGACCCTTTTGCCCAGTCTACGATGATTACATTAACATCAAACTGAAATCAGTCCATGAGAGAATCAGATCATCTAATTATTTGTTTTAATATATGGATAAGTATCAAGAATATTAAAGGGAAAAAGAAAGTTTACACTGAAATATAGTATTCCTATTAAGATAGCAATGAGTTACTCGAACATAACCAGATTAAAAGAAATTGCCCACATTCTACCTAAGTATACATGAAGAATCGAGTTGCACATGTGAGTGAATTCTGTGCAATGCCAAAAAAAGGGTAAAACATGTTATGGAGTTCTGGTAAAAAGTGCACGTGAAGAACATTTGCAGATAAACGGAAGACAATTAGTTGTAACTATATTAATGATCCATATGGACATTACCTTTTTCAGAAACTCGACCTTGAAGTTTTGAACCCATGTAATATTCCCTGCTCTGTCAAATCCGGGAATAATAACCTTTGTTGGTCTCTTATTGTTGAAATGGGACTGTTTAGCACTGTTTTTGTCGTTATAATCAAGGACATCGTAACTAGATCCACCGTGGTTGTCTCTAGTATACAGCCAAAATCCAGTCTGTAGTACATCCGGTGAAACCGGAAGTCGATTGTCAGCATTATTAAACGGTGGTAAATTGTCGAAGCATCCGACTACTGCGTAGCAAATTGTTTTGTTTATGTTTGGGTCCGGAGTTGTTGTTCTTGGGGTTGTCGTTGTTGTTGTTGTTGTTGTTGTTGTTGTTGGAGTCGTTGTTGTTGTTTGTGGTGGTTTCCTTGTTGTTGGAGTTGTTGTTGTTGTTGTTGTTGTTGGGGCTGCTGTTCTTGGGGTTATAGACGTTGTTGCTTGTGTGGATGGGATTGGTATATCACCAACTACTGATAAACTGCATAGCACTGGAAAGGTACTTAATTGTTGTACATAGAACCATTGAAACATTGTGTGTGTGTGTGTGTGTGTGTGTGTGTGTGTGTGTGTGTGTGTGTGTGTGTGTATATGTGCGCGCGTGTGTGCGCGCGCTTATATGTGGGTCCAAAACACAGCATGCTATTTACATACTGAATTAATAAAATCATAAATTCGTCCAGAATCAAATCATGTAACAGAATTTACATCATAGATTGGAAGTCAATGACTGTCTCTTCATAGTCATGTCATACACACACATACACACACACAAAAAGCATGTCTACTGCTGTTATCTAGATATCTTTGCACGAAACAAGAGCCGCGTTTAACTATATCTTGTCACTTATGTACTGTATATAGGGTGCGGCTATACGTTCACTTGAAAATCACAATATGTAATATTTAATATTTTGATTATGTTTATTGTCCTCAACAATAATACATTAATGTGAACATGTATTTTGCACCAAATCCATACTCAAAAGTGTACTCATAACTCTACATTAATACCCCGATAAAATTAATGTTCACTCATTTTACTACTTAACTCCCTGGGGAGTATACAACCCAAATTGAGCTTCACCAGGAACCAAAAAAATGCATTTATCTAGTAGTATTTGTTCATAATATAAACCTTTATGCCAAGATTTATAACTTAGCAATTACTTTTTCTCCTTCACAACCTAGATACAAAATAATGTCAACGGAATTGAACATTTTAGAAATATTAATGTCATAATAACTACTATTGGGCATGAATTAATTTCTGGATCTATAGTGTTCTGATTTATCATTTCTGGTAAGTTTCTACTTTTGAAGTATTCCGGAATGGTCCATTGGAAATTCCAATAGGTCTCATTGCCATTTCCGGTCTAAGAGCTGGTCAAGGAAAGTGTTCACACAAGGGAACCGTTAACATTTTCTCCTTTACAACCTAGATACAAGACTGTTAATGGTGTCGATGCTAAACAATGAATAGTCCATTCATAACTACTTACGTACCTAGGAGCCCAGAAATTGCTACAACAATCCGACAGTTCATAGCGGCCAATTCGCGACAATCCTTACAGCAGGGTCACGTGATAGATATTGGCTTAGTATATATTTAAATCATACATTCTTATCAATAAAGAAGTATGTTTTTCTTCCTGTCAGACATGCACTTTATTAAAGTAGGACAAATTTTATAATGCAAACGTTATCGTATAGTTTGAACCCTAGATTTCTATTTTCTATTTTTATTTCTTTGTCCTTGAGTTGATATGGTAAATCGACTAATAAATGTGCACTTGGCAAATGTTCATTCAAACAGCTGTCTACTGCAATTATTTTAATTTTTTTACCCTGAATAATAATTAATTAACTCCTTTAGACAGTTTACATTCTGTTATTTAATACTATATTTTCGAAAGAAAACTTGTAACAAGGCTGTTATATTTACATGAGACAAAATTCTGGGAAATAGGAGTGTCTTGTTTTGATGACGACATAGGAATATCGGATGATGTAACTTGTTGTCAAGTTTCTTATGTCCAAACGTTTGCCTTCTCTTAATTTTTTTTTGAGATTTGCAAACTTATACATACCTGTAAACTACAGAGAATACCAAGTCAGAAAACCAATGTTGTGATCATTGGCGGCCATATTGAATTAATGGCTTCCTCAGGATGGATATTTCCCATAGATCGAATTGCACCTCTTGAGAACGTCTACCATGTAGAGTAGTTGGTGTTGCGTTATTTTTTTATGGGCAGTATCTTGTAAATTATGTATTTTAGATACGTAATATTGTCAAAAGCATGTTCTCAATATTGACCCCCAAAAAAGACGAAAAACAAATTATTGGGGAAATTATTGATGTTTTATTGTTCGTAAATTTCATTCATCCACAAGATTTTCTGTTAGTTAAGCTTGACCGCACCTCTTTGTTAGTTTGGATTGGATGTCCTCCAAAGCAGAACATATACCTGTAATACCAGAACATGTCATATTAGTTGTGTAAAACAATACAAGAACATATCATATAATTTGTGTAAAACAATACAAGAACATAATTATCATATAATGTGTATAAAAAAGTGCAAGAACATATCATAGTATTTGTGTAAAACAATACAAGAAACATATTATATTATTTGTGTAAATCAATTCAAGAACATATCATATTATGTGTGTAAAACAATATAAGAACATATCATAGTATTGTGTAAAACAATTGAAGAACATATCATATTATTTGTGTAAAACAATATAAGAACATATCATAGTATTTGTGTAAAACAATTCAAGAACATATCATATTAGCTGTGTAAAACAATACAAGAACATATCATATTATTTGTGTAAATCAATTCAAGAACATATTATATTATGTGTGTAAAACAATATAAGAACATATCATATTATTTGTGTAAATCAATTCAAGAAAATATCATATTATTTGTGTAAAACAATGTATGCTGAGGAAAAGCATATTCCTTACTGTAATTCTTGACAATGAAACAGACAATTTTAATGGCGTTTAATATATTTGGATTTATAACTTGAAGTTGTAAGTGTCTGTTTTTGTTTGTTTGTTTGCTTTCAATATTGCTGTATCCGTTTATGGAATGATAAAACTACTAACAGCTGTAGTGATTGGGGTTGTAGTAAACCTGCTTGTATAGAGTTAGTACATGTTCTTGATAAAGCTCTAACATATTATTATGTAGTTTGTGCATATAGTACTCTCTCTCTCTCTCTCTCCGCTCGCTCTCTCCCTCTCTCTCTCTCTCTCTCTCTCTCACACACACACACACACACACACACTCCTTCAGGACAATGTCAAGAGCTTCCATGACGTATATAATACTGTATAATTATGCAGTCATAATGTCTAATCATTAGTAGTAAGGGGGCCTTCCAGACACACTTATTGGTAATGATTCAATGCATTGACTTACTTGTATCCATTTTCTCCGGAAAATATCTTGATGTTATCCACTGTCAACGTGTCCTCTCCACCTCCGAGCCAGAATCCTTTGTGCTTCTCATACTTGAACACCATTGATTGGACGTCTCCAATCTCATTCGCAGACACAACGACTTCCTCTACGTCACTTCCGGCCTTTACTGTTTTTCCGCTACGGAAAAAAATGAATCCCGTAAAATTTATCATCGTGGGGCATTATACCTCTCTATCTGTGGAAAAGTATATTAATTGTTATACGTTGGTCGGTATTCGTGGGTTGTAGGGAGGGAGGGGAGATAACTTCCACTGTCTCATCGTAACCAATCAACGACCGCGTATGCTGACACACCTCCAACAGATAGATCCTTAAAGTGGACACTGGAACATAACTAATACGACCGTTTCTGGCATTCTATTCTGATGAGGGACACTATTTCAATAATATACAATATTACTATAAGCAAGTATGCATAACTTACTTTGATACCAGAAGAAAGCCACTGTTTCCCCAAGTTCCAGTTAGTTTTACGTACAGTTTTCCAACGGTGTCCTTTGGACTGTGAGTTTTGATCTGAACACCGTAATGATAACCTGAATAGTAGGGGAGATAATGCAATCACATTAATATTAATATTATAATATGTAATTATGTATAAAATGTTCATATACTTGCTTGTTCGGGCATCGAATATGATTGTGATTGTTGGGTTTTTTTGCGTTATAAATAAACTATATACATTATTATTATTATTATTATTATTATTAATATTATTATTATTATTATTATTATTATTGTTACTCACCACAGTATGGTCTCGTGGCGGCAGTTTCCATGTACATATTTCCTCTAGCAAAGTAGTCATTTGAGTAATATCCCATCTGACTACAGCCTTCTGGGCCGCACGTCAGACACTTCCCTCTCAGAAACTCCTCCTACGGAATAGATGGTTTTTGTCAGTCAGTGAACACGTTATTTACCTTTCAAATGCAGACCAAAACAAATCGCCGAGATGACACTGAAATGTGGGTGAAACAGCTTTAACATTCCTTTTGTCTTATTTTTTTTACACGAAACTGTATTGATCTATCGGAGTTTCATAGTATAATATATCTCTTACTACTCTTAGTGATACACTAGTTTCCACGAAAAGGTCTATTAATTATGATGTATATAGTAAATAACAAGCATTAAAGAACAGTACGAGTTTATTCTATTCTTTTAGCCTTTTAATAAAGGTTTGAAGGTAAGGGACAACGTATAATAATTAATTCATGGTCTCCAACTCTCCATACACCTATGAACGTACATAGCTGTTACACGGACATATGCTTACATAGCTGTTACACGGATATATGCTTACATAGCTGTTATATTACATGGATATTATGCTTACATAGCTGTTACACGGATATATGCTTACATAGCTGTTACATGGATATATGCTTACATAGCTGTTACACGGATATATGCTTACATAGCTGTTGCATGGGTATATGCTTACATAGCTGTTGCATGGGTATATGCTTACATAGCTGTTACATGGGTATGCAGTGAATGGACATGCCGACTTCAATGACTCCAGATACAGGTCATGTGACCTAGAGTGACTGCAGGCGACTGCTTTTCCGACTTCTGCAACAGAAAATAGTACTTCCGTTTCTGTAGATTGTTAAGCTATTTCCTAGGGAATTCGACGTTGTACATTAGAACGTCATTTAATTTACATATACTTATTAAAGAAACATCAAATTATGGTTATGCAGCAATTAACTCGGAAACAGCCAAACGAAATTCCGTTAATGATAATAATGCTTCGTTCTGATTGGTTATATTTACGTACGTCCGCCCCCAAAGAGACTGCTGATTGCTCCAGATATTCCACCCTTGCATCCTGGTTGGGTTTCCCCGCCATTCACGTAAAAATCCACGTGACCTGATTGTTCCATTAAACCCGCCCCTCCGTACAGAAGAGGTGCCCCATTTGTGTGTATGACGTCGACGAACTGAGCGTCCGTCTTGTCGAGACGAACGACGTTGGCCTTGTCTTCATAGCCAGGCTCGGCCGGGTCAAGACCTGTTGAACATTCCCGGCTGTGTTAACATGATATCAATTACATATAACACACGTAAGTGGTCTACGTTACGCCAAAGGATAATACCGGTTATCTATCAGTAACAAGATTTACGTCATGGCCATTCTCGAACCTCAGGCTATTATGACTACACATAACCTCCGTCGAGGATGCGTCATGGCCTAAACCGTATAACAAAAATAGCAAAATCTGTTGTATATAAGCATACCTCCAGACTACAGTATAACCCTTTCGTAAAGCAAAGACCATGATGGTTTTACATCTGTCCATGCGTCTTCTGGACACGGCCAATCTGTACTCACCGCTGATCCTCCCCACTCTTCCTCTGAGCAGGAAGCCCAGGTACCCGGATGCGTGAGCGCCCAGACTGTGGCCAATGGAGTGCACGTCTTCTATCTTGAGGCCTCCCTTCATCAACATCTGCACCACCAGCTTCAACTGAGTGGCCACCAGGCGGACGTTGGCAACGGCTTGGTCGTAGTTGGGAAACTCTGCTCCTTTCTTCCAGTCCACTGTAACCACGTTGAAGTCTCCCTGGATGTGCAGTGTTTATTAATAGGAGCAGTAAGTCTCGTCGGGGACAGCTACGGTCTCTATGGAACTATGCAACAGGCCCCCGTTCCACAGAACAAGTGTAGCCCTAGGAGAGTCTTAGCGCCTTAGCAACTCCATGCTAACGTGCAGGCTACGGCTAAGATTGGAGGTAGTCTGGTCGTTACAGTATATGGATGTACAGGAGCAAACATTGTTACCAAAACAATTCGTGGTATTGTCTCAAAAGAAAGGCAGTTTTCTGCTGTGCAAGATGGTAAAATCTCCTATCTAAACTAATCCAGGGCCCCGATTCACAAAAGATTGTATCTTTAAAATCTATCGTAAACCTATCGCAAGTACTTACAATTGATCGTAAGATAGGCAAGATGCAATATTTTGTGGATCGGGGGCCAGCACGGTAAATACCCTTGTATCCATGATATATATAACCAAAAAGTTGGATAATATTATACAATGTTTTCATTACGTCTCACCAGTAAAGAATTTCTCAATTAACCTGATTAAAGGCTTGGATGAAAATCATATCCCATGTTCAAATCCCGCCCAGGGGACCCGGCATCAATGTTCGCGAAAGTTACCTTTCTGCACTGACTGTAGAGTGGCAATGCAGTTATCATCCTTGGTCTTGTCAGTACCAGCCGGTGTCAGAGTGACCTTTGACCGTACACTGTTCAACTGCGCTTATGTGTTATCAAGTTATCAACACGATCAATTTTAATTGAAATTGACTGACAACTTCATATTTCTTTTAATCTTTACCTCCAGGTGAATCATTGAAGACATTTGCCCACCTGAACCTCAATAGTTCACAAAGGGATCTCAATAGATGTAAGCAACCTTGACATGACTTTGTATTTTCAGAATTATAACTTAATAATAATATTAATAATAATTTCCATTTGTATTATACCATATCTATATCCAAGTGGCTGCTAAGTAAAATTGCACAAGCTACACTGTTACCCTGGCCCCAAGATTACTCAGGCTCTCGGCTCAAGGTTTTCTTAATAAATCCCGGCCCTGAGGTTATGAAACATTTGTGCTCAACTCAGAGTTTTGTTCATAAAACGTCATGTAAATTTTGAGCTTGAGCATGAAATGGTACTCGAAAAGTTTCATAATCTCGGGGCCTGATGCAAAATTTGAGATTGAGCATGAAATCGTACTCTAAAATGTTTCATAGTCTCAGGGCCTGATGCTAAATTTGAGCTTGAGCATGAAATTGTACTCACAAAGTTTCATAGTCTCGGGGGCCTGATGCTAAATTTGAGATTGAGCATGAAATTGTACTAAAACGTTTTAGTAATTTCAAGGTCTTGGTTAATGGGTCTGGGTGAACTCAATCTCACCTTCTCAACACCTTAAATTTGCTCAATCTGTATTTCTATTTCAATGTTAATTTATTTTTCAATGATCAAGATAATTAAAATATATGGATATTATATCACTATTATATAATTTGTATTTTAATTATTTATATTAATCATGTTATTGTCACCCCCAGGTTTCAGCACGTTCACAAATGCAAAGTGGAAAGGCTCAGTATTGGTTCTGCAAGTGGCGAAAGAAAACTTCCTCAGCAAGTACGTAGAACTTTGAAGCAATATTTACATTTAGTGGGGTTTGTTTCTTTATGACAGTTGTTCAAAAGAATTCAGGAACTTATCTGACCTGACTCTGAGATTGTGAAAAAACATTTATTATGATTTAATTTTTGACGGGAACTTGGTTAGCGTTTACAAATTGAGGGTGATATTCAAACATGTTTGTCCTTTGATACGGTTACACTTGCTGTTATTTCACATGATTACATAAACATAAAATGTAGGATATTTATTTGTTGTTTCAAAACTTAACTTGTACTGTAGATTGGAAAAGGAGAGAAACGAGGTTAGCGAGACGCCAACATCAGAGGTTGGAGTGGTCTCCCCTACCCTTCATGACCCCTTCAGTGACGCCCCCGCAGTGGAGGACTTTGTGATGAAGGGAGCTGTTCCTGGGACCCCCATTCCTGGAGAGAAGGTACAGACAGACCCCCCCCCCCCAAAGACAAGTCACAATGAACCAACCTTATGACGTTGGCAAAATAGCTTTCATCAGCAATGAAGGACACTACTAGTTTTTACATAAAATTGCAGATGGCACGGTGTTGGTCAGTTGCAACATGTGTGTAATGTTGCAGATTCTATGTTTTAGGAAGTTGGGTATCTTTTCACAAAGCTCTCTTATCCACTAAGAGAGCATAATGCTCTCTTTGCTGATAGCTAGTACACTGCAAAGAGAGTGATATGGTCCCTTAGTGGATAAGAGAGCTTTGTGAAAGGATACCCTGATCTATGATGAATGATACAGAAGTTACATTTTCACTAATTCTGTGTTGAATATTCATATACGCTGTACTATGTAGTGTGGTCATATGAATGTTTTATGTTTCTGATGTCGGTTTTCTTTGCGACGACTGAGTGGGATTGTTAAATTTTAATACTTTGTGATAATAATAACTAATAGTAAAAATAGTAATAATGATTACATTTTTGACAATCCATGTCCCTCGAAAGCATGGTCATTGCTACTGTATTACCTCGGTGAGTACTCACAATCCCACTCAACTCCCTGGGGAGTATACCCCAGCAACGTTAAACTCCATATTCACTCACTCACCCTGGGGAGTATACCCCAGCAACGTTAAACTCCATATTCACTCACTCACCCTGGGGAGTATACCGCAGCAATGTTAAACTCCATATTCACTCACTCACCCTGGGGAGTATACCGCAGCAACGTTAAACTCCATATTCACTCACTCACCCTGGGGAGTATACTGCAGCAACGTTAAACTCCATATTCACTCACTCACCCTGGGGAGTATACAACCCAAGCTGTCATATTCCAGGTGATAGAAGGTTAGCACTCACATTGCCAACGCGTATTGTTTCAGAACTGGGTTGTAGGAAAGTATGGTCGAGTCCTACCCATTGTGCACTTAAAGAAATCTGCAACAAATAGGGTAAGATATTTATTTTATCATCCATTGGCATCTTGCGTGCTAATTTCTGAAAACATAATTTTAAAAACTCGCTAAATTTCTGTATTATTTATTGAGTATAAAATTTACGATTTTAATTATATTTTAGCAAGAACAAAATGCCTTTCTAAAGATAATTATCATCACAGTTAAACTGGCTGGAAATATAATTTTATTCTTGTTGTTATCTGAAAAAAAAACCAACTCATTTTCATATTTGACAATTATGTGCCCACTATTGTATGAATCGTGTATATTATTCACATTTCAGAAAAGTAAATTTTCAATCTTCATATTTAGAATTTTCCTGATTCTACTTTTTGTTCTGGTTTTGTTTTTCTTGGATTTTGGCAATTCCTGTTTAAATACTTTGATGAATCCAGTTTCAATGATTTCAATGTTTGTGGAATCTGTTTTCAGTATACACTGTATAATAGCGAAAATTGTCATTTCTAAATTTTGACGATTTTTATTTCAGCTGGTTCGTGTCGACCCGTCGAAACTGTGTCACAACCTGAAGAAGCTGAAGGACGATGACGTAAAAAACAACGGCACTGACGCGCTGACCTGGAACATCACCGAAAACGACACAGAAATCACCAGGAAGAGAAAGGGAGATTTCCCTGAATCCCGCAGTAAATCAAAACTAGTCAAACAAAATGGCGGTACAGAAAAAGTGTTCAAAGTACTTGCGGATCAAAAGTTCCAGTTGGAGAAGAGACGTGAAGAAAACAAGTTTGAGATCGTCTGCCAAGAAAAGACGGTCGATGCCGCCAATTCGTCTTGGTCCAAGTTTGGAAGCGGGAAAGCGAAAAAGTCGCTGCTCAGTTCCGGAAAGTCAGAATTGACGGATTCGGAAGCGGGTACGGCAGATACCGATGAAATTATCGCTGCGACGAAGACGGCGTCCAAGAAGAAGAAGCAATCGGAAAGGCATCCCAGTAAAGATTTCCAGAATAGAACTGAGACGTTTAGTGACACTGACAGCGATAGCGAATCGGGAGATGTTGGCGCTTCCTTTGTTTACATCCCCGCTGACGGTAGCCATGGCAACCAGGGTCAAAGTTCAGATTCTTCATCAGAATCGAGCGACATTGTAGAAGAATTTCAGAAGACTAATTCCAAAAGTAAAAAGAATGAAAAGGTCTCGTCTTTGAATGTCGATAGTGCACGTGTTAAAACATCTGCATCGCAGAAGAAGGCGAAAGAGTCCAGAAACGGAATTACGGAAAGTCCGAAATCAGCAAAGTTATCGAAAAAGGCAATAGCAATGAAACTCAGTTTTAATGAGTCAAGGAATCGACAAAGTTCCACTGAGGAATCGTCTTCCGTATCAAATGAGACATCTTCCGTATCCGACGAGACAACTTCTGTATCTGATGAGAATTCTGCCGTATCCGATGAGACATCTTCTGAAAGCAATGATGAAGTGATACCAGAGAAGAAAACAGACAGAAGTAGCCTATCAGTACCTAAAAGGTCTTCTAACAATGAGACATCTACCGTATCTGATGAGACATCTACCGTATCTGACGAGACATCTTCTGTATCTGATGAGACATCATCTGAACGCAATACTGATGAAGTGATACCAGAGCATAAGAAAACCGTCAGTAGCCTATCGGTACCTAAAAAGTCTTCTAACAAGACCAAACGTGAGATGGAAAAAGACACCAAAAAGGACGATTTACAGAAGAAAGCTGCATGGACATACTCTCGTGGCATACCAGAGTTCAAAGGTCGCTCAGTGGTAGATGTAGAAGACGAGGAACAGAATAACACGGCTCGTAAATGTAAAATTGATAAGGAAGTTATTTCAAGTTCAGCCAAAGCAGTATGTACTAATATGGACAGCAAGTTACATAAATACGAAACTAAGGCTAAGAAGTCCATGGCCAGCTCTACTTGCAAGAAGACTAATGAAACATTTAAGAACTGTGATTCATCGTCTGATTCTGAAGACACTGATGACGTTGCTTCCAAGTTGAACGACAAAAAATCGCAGATCAAATCGAAAAGTAGTACACAAATTTCGGAAAGTTTAGTTTCAAAACAAGGACGTGAAGACGATGACTCGACAAGTTCAGCTGATACAGATGAAATTTTATCAAGTTCCAAGAAAACTAAAATTCTTTCAAGACCGGGTATCAAATCAAAATTGATGGCATCAAAATCATCTATGGGAAGCTTGATGCTGGATGAATATTCTTGTGGATTTTCCGTCCAGGATAATGAAATTGTATTTGCTGCAGGTCACAGTGGAAAACCTGATGACGGCGAGTCTGAGGATTATTTCCAGCCTCCACCAAAAAAGTCAAAATCCAAACACGAGGAACCTTCAAAAGACAGACAGGATAACAAAGATAGTAAATCCCATTCGAAAAATCAACAGTTGTCAAAATCTGTTAGTAAGAAAGAGTTATCTCCACTTGACAAGCAGTCCCAAGGCAAATCTATATCTGAAATGCCATTGAAAGAAAGTTCGTCGAGTGGTCGAAGTAACGCACATAGATCAGAGTTGTCTTCCCTTGACAAGCATGCCGATGACAACAGACGTCGCTTGGAGACGTTGCACGAACGCAAGAAAGAAATTGAGAGCAAGAAAGCTGTGTTGCAACATGCCTTATCTAAAGTTGTAAGTAGGGAATACGATCTAATTGAATTAGGTATATTTATTTATACAACATTATTATGAAGGTCTTTATATTTATATACTATTCCCCTAAATTCAGATGAATAATTTACTACATATCATGTATACACTCTAAAGTGTATATGCCAGTGCATTGGACACCAATTTTAATTAGGTTGTAGGGGAATGGTATCTGATTATCATAAAATGTAGGCTTTGATGTATTAGGGCTGAAACTATGTACATTGTAATATATTCAATGTAACACTATATTGAGTCATACTTTTTTCATATACTTATCCAAACGATATTTTAAGAATTTACAAATCCCTTTTTTTACATTTACAAATTTGTTTACATTTATTTATATTCAGATTTATATTTACCACTAAAATGTGCAATCATATACATATTAGGTTATTTAAAAAAAAAAAAATTCCAAATTGCTCGACATTAAGTACAACACTTCCTATCTATTAACATTGATTATTTTTGGGAATCCGTGACCATTATGCATACAGCAGTAGCTCTCTGCTATTGGTAGAAAACTCTTTAGTATTTGTGACTTAGATAGCATTTCTGAAAACTGCATTTGTCTCTCAGGATACTGGGAAGCGACTGAACAAGAAGATTGTGTTTGATTCCGACTCTGACGAGGACGTTATCGTTAAACCTGCCTCCAAGAAAGCCGTTGTTCCAGATTCTGGGCTAGTTTCCCTCGCTGACAAGAATACAGACAAGGTAAGGTTTTTGTTGCTACTTCAGCAGCCCATTTTTTCATAATTTGAAAATTGACTGCTCTGAGTATAAAACTCCAGCAATTTCACTGCCAGGCCAGACATGAGGGCTGGTAAGTCTGAGAAGTTACCTGTCCTCGCACATGTTGACCAGTGATCGATTGTATACATTTTCAAAAAGTATTTCGAACACTGCTCAGAGTATTTGTAATTCTGGATGTGTTGTGTGCCTTTAAATTGCAAGATATTTTCATTAGGTTTTGGATAATTAGGAATCTGTAAATTGTATTTGTGAATTCGTCTTCTCGTTTCAGAAAGCCCTGGCTCTGTTTGACAGTGCGGAGTCCGACGACACGGACGATGAGAACAGATTCCGTCTCCGCCCACAGTATGAAGGGGAGGGCGGCAAACTGGTATTTGCTCTCTCGCTTTCTCTCTCCCTCTTGCTTTCTCTGTCTCTTTCTGTCTCTCTGCCTTTCTCTGTCTCTCCTTTCCCTCTAGCTTATCTCTGTCTCTCTCACACTAGCTTATGGGCTGTTCCATTGACAGTCTTGGACAATCCAGGTGTGTCCAATCTGTCCACGTTCAAGAGGTGTTGTAGACCATTCAGCAGCAAATTCATGACGTCACAAACACAAACTGCAACAGTATTTGCCTCGGCCCTTTACTTCCTGTGAATGGACTGCACGGACTGCTCTATTCACGGTCTGGACAGGTCTGTCCACAATGTGTGTCTTGTACTGTCAGTGGAACACCACCTAGATCTCCCTGTCTGTCTGTCTCTGTCTGTCTGTCTCTGTTGGTCTTTCTCTCTCTTCTCTTCTGTCACTCTCTTTCTCTCTCTCCACACACACACATGTGCACACACACACACACACGCTCACACACACACATGAACTGAGGAAGAATGTTACAATGTTAATTGAATGTTTTATTGTAACTGGAATGTAATGCAGTCGGGAATGCTACAATTAACATAAAATGTGATTCCATAAATGTTTCATTTTTGTTTCTACCAGTTAATGAAAATTCAGTCTCGGATTGGAAATGACGAACGATTCCGAATGGATGAAAAATTTGCTGAAAATGACGATGAAAATCAAGAAAAGACAGGTAGCCATTGACATAAAATGATGATTAAATAATAAAATTAATCTCTTATTTTGTACTTTGAAAATGGAAATGTATACCATGTGGTTAAAAAGTGCTTCTGTTCATCACTGACAAAGTAGTTAGCTCCCTTTGGTGTAAATGTTTAGAATTTTAAATATTTTTCAAAACTTTCTAAATGTTTGAATTTTCCGTGTGTTCTGTGTTTAGTTCCTGTCAATGAGCCAGAAGAAGAAAGTGAAAGGTCAAGGACGTTGCGTATCTTGGAGTCTGTTGTGGGTCGACAGCCAGTGGCCAGGTTACTCAAATACGAGCGCGACAAGAAAACTTTCAAGTATGAAATTTGAAACATTTTTCCGTTTTGCTGGAATTGCATATTTCCGATACATTAAAGGTCACCACAACCACGTACTTCACTGCCTGCTGTGGCAATATCCTGCTTCTTAAAATATTTATTTTATGTTTATTTTAGAGATATGACGTCCATGCAGTATGACCCAACTCGGGACGATCACAGCCGGTTTGAAATCGAAGTGGCACCCAAAGAGAAAACTCTCAAGAAGAAAGACAAAAGAAAACTGTATGTATCTATATTTGTATCTATATGTATCTGTGTTTTCATGCATGTATGAACATCTTGGTATCTGGACGAAATTACCTTTATAACAGTTTCGTAATCTCGCGATCTGAACTTATTGCATGTTCCTTACAGCAAAGCCGAACCCGAGGCTGCAGCAGAACCGCTGCCCGAGGTCAGTAAGGAGCGACACTACGAGGTCAGCTCCGCCTTACAGGACGCCTTTGCTGCGCCGGCACCGGAAACTTCGGCGACATCTGCGGGGTTTTCTCTCCTGGCCACGTTCGGGAAGAAGTCGACCTCCGACGCAGAGGAGGATATGGAAGGTAGGTTGGCTGTGGTTGAACTTGATTTGTTTGGCTGTGTCAGTGTTTTGTATGTTTGAATTTGTTTTCTCAATAGGGTTGGAAAGTAATGGCGGGAGCCTCATTGTGAAACTGACTTCCGGGTACAGGGAGGCTCCTAATAATGACG
>JAUTBV010102881.1:0-15570 GCA_032361325.1 Lepetodrilus fucensis | reverse complement strand
GACAGACTGGCCGGTCATCAAGACGCACCAGGGCGATCATTGATATCCTTGTTTGTTATTTCACTGGCTGGCGTTAGCGGTGCCATTCCGACTGTGTCCGTGACACAACGGCTACACGACACGGAGGCTACGACACCACGGCTACACGACACGGAGGGATCAAGGTAAAGATATTGCTTACTGTCAAATGATTCCTACATTGCTAGACACTAAAAAATAGTTTCTTTACAATATATACGACACGTTCTGAAAGCGAGCTTTGTTAAAGTAACAGGGCACCATAGTACGGTATGCATCCAGCATGTATTATAATTTTACTTTTATTGTTTTTAAATTGTAGTTTATACGCGTTTTCAAGATTGTTTCACTTATATCACGGCTTGTCATTTCAGAGCAGAAGGAAAACCACGGCATCCGTAGCGTTAAATATTGCAGTAAACATAGACGTTAGCGAGGACTGTAAAGGGAGATAACACCGGTGATATTCTTTTTTAACCGTTCAAAATTCATTCAACAGTTGAGTGCCTTTTCAACGTTGATACTCCTGAATTAATAGAATTCATAATATTGACATACAATATGTCATGGTCTGGTAGTGGCATAGTCTGCAACCAGATACCGCTAATTTTATCACGGCTAGGTGAACATATAATATAATATACTCGATACTAAAATAGCCGACAAAATCAATCTACGTAAGATGTTTCAATACAAGTATTCCAAAAGTCAAACCAAATGACCTGAATCCGAAAATATACTTCTAAAATGTATAAAATTCTTAAGAATAAAACAACAATAATAATAAATATTATAGTATATGTTTAGTAGGCCAATAGTATTTACCTTTATTTAAAATGTATTTTCTTTATATTAGATATAATTTCGTATTCCTGCGACCAAATATAGGCCTATACTACATGTACTGTCTGTGTTTCTCTTGTCAATGTTCATCTCCAAGAAGTGAACACAATTATTGGCATCCTCTCTTATAATAATCCACTCGAAGTTTACTCCGATATCACATTCAGAATATACTAATTATCGTTCTTATTAATCACAATTTGAAGAGGTTCACAAGGCAGGTTGAGACTCGACTACAATCTTCGGGTCGAGTTTTTACCGATGTAATGTCTTCCGTTCATCCACACAGCAGCTTGGTGAGAGTAACGGTAGAGCGCCCGTCCGTAACGCTTCATTTCAAGACGTTGTTATGATTCCGAGATCTCACTAGTATACAGTATAGGCACCAAGAGGTGGAAACAACTGTTCTCTTGGCTTCCTGTTGAATTTGTATTTAAGAATTAATTTAGTCTCGATAGCAAAGAGTTCTATAGTAACTATACTTAACCAATTCACATCGACATGCAAAGCAAATTGTATTCAGATAATATTAGAATAGAGGATTCGCTTTTCAATGTAAACTTGACACAATGTAATGACATCACATAATAGCTAGGTCACGTATTATCCTGCCGCTTTTAGTACACAAATAATAATAGTAATACTAATAATAGCAATAATAATAGTATGTTTAAAAGCCACTGTCTCGTATAGATCAACAGTGTGCATAATATTTTAGAAACTTGATATAGCTATGGTATTGTCAATTAGTGTGTATTGCAACATACGGCATTGCTTTGCATTACGATACGTAACATGATACACAATTAATTACAAATAGTTCAAGATTAAATCGTGATAGCATGTGCTCTGTAAAGGACTGACATAAAAATAGACATACATATTATCAAATATCAAAATTACATCACGAATGCATAAACAGTTTTAACACGTTATGTTGAACACATGATTGTGCATAGGCATTCTCATAGTGGCACAGCAACTAAACAATACATAGTACTAATTAAGTCACAGTGATCTATTCAGACATAAACATTTAGCTTAATATTAGTTTAACAATGAAACATTTCCAAACGTCTACAGGCTCCGTTACGTGTACTCCCCAAGAATTTGCAGTCTGATTGCAAGAAGAACGACACTAAATTCCACAAGCCGAGTTCTAAAACTTGGTAGATACCAACTTCTAAAAAACCCACACCTGCAGCCCTTAATTTATTTTGATGAGCATACTATTGCTCTTCTAGTTGGAATGTACTAAAGATGGTTTTAACAGCTTGCACAAGAAAAAAAAAACATACCATGTATCTCCTGTCTGTAGTAATAGAATCATCATCATCTTAATCATCATCGTCGTCATCATGGTAATAATCATCATCATAATACATGCATATTTATGTTAATTTTGGTTACAATGGAGCTGGTTTCTTGTTTATGGATGTATGTATGTTCATAGTGCAGTGAAGCCTCCGTAGGAGAATATATATTAAAGGGGGTAAATTATACGGTAGTGAAATAGGAGAATGCATACTTGAGCGATGTAGTATACTATGGAAGTTTCTTTTTAATGCCTATTCTTGCGAGTTTTAATGATCAACTCATGTAGCAGCCGTCAATAATGCATAACATATTCACAGGCTATATAGGTGCTCATCAAAGAGAGAGAGAGAGAGAGAGAGAGAGAGAGAGAGAGATGGAGGGAATTGCCATTGAACTACTAAAAGTCATTCCTCTGTTATACACTATCCATTGTGATGCTATCTCCAATTTAATCATCGCAAAGGATGAATAATTATAGCCCGCATTGAAAAGTGCATTAAGCTTACTTTGCCGTGTACTAGTATACAATGAACGCTGCCTTCTATAACGAAATTAAAGAACTTGTTACAGAATTGCAACTACGGCGCAGGCTATAACTTATGATTTTAAACTATGTATAACGTATGAATGTCAGCGTGAAAGAAAAGCTTATAAAAGTATTTACTCTCTGAACCATTTCTAGTCGAGAGATAAACTTTTACTCAATTGCGGATTGTTACATTTAACCCTAGATAATTTGACACTGTAATCTAGGTAGATCCTCTATTGAAAATGTAATCCCCGTATTTTCGCAATACATGATGCAACGTCAAAGTCTTGCAAAGCTGGCCATAGAACGGACGACATTTATAGTATTTTATATTTGCAATTTTAATTTTTCCGGAATAAAATATCTGAAATGATTTATAATCATCCGTAACACCCTCAACTCTTCTAAAGAGTATAAGCCATGGTATTCTCTATACACACTTGTATCGTTATACATACATGACACGCCCTTCTACTAGTAGTCCCATAGTTACACATGCAACTTACAGATCGATTATGGAATTTAGTAGTAAGTTGATTTTTAAAGCAATCCTCTAGGATATTTTGCCATTTGTCAATTTTCTCTAAATAAAGTATAGATATTCAATATTACTTTGTCTTTGTTGAAATGTCACGTTCCTACTATTCACATGACAAAAAGGAATTATTCTGTTTCAAAACTTAAGTTAATTTTCGTTATCAGATGGACTATTTATTTGTATACAAATGTAACTGCTGCAAGATAACTGTTATAGTACTAGTATATAATTATTATATAATTATATAATAATATAGTATATGACTATATAGTATATTATTATATATAATTGTATATAATTGTTATAGTAAGAAACGTTCAAGTGGTTAATCTGTAGTCCTGCAATGAATTAAATTTTATGGAAAGCCAAGACCTTCTCCCTAGCGTCTCCATTAGAAACACGTTGTATTTATATCGTGAGATAATACTACTACTACTACTACTAATAATAATAATATGTGATAATAATAATCCGAAGCATGATCATAGCGCTGCTTCATTACCCCGGTCAATGGATCAATGTGCACTCATTTCAACTTCTCAAATCCCCGAGAATGATACAACCTAAGTTGCAGGCTAAGGCGCTAGAAGGTTTGACATTCACAATTTCATCTCTTCCTACCGGGTACCCATTCACAGCTGTGTAGACTGGAGCAGTGTGGATCTAAACACTTTGTTCAAAGAGTAATACACGATGGTATGAGCTAGGCTCGAACCCGAGACCTTCGGGTTATGAGGCAGACTCCCCACCTCTAGACCACCACTCTTTTTAGGGCATCTCCAGTTGTCTCCAGCATGAGAGAGTTAATACATAACTTTACTTCGATGGTCTGCCTTCCGCTCTACGACAAATTACTACATGTACATGTACTCGAGAAAATGAATCAAGGGCCAATAATCTTTTTCTCCATGCACTATCTGAAAACTTGCAAATGCATTGTAAAAAAAATGGCATCCAACGGATTCCTCAAACTGATTTCTGTAGAAAGCGTACCAACAAAATATCTGCCACTCTTAATTTATTTTGTCGAGTATATACTAATGCAGTCGAGCAGGGGAGTGGTTTCACATCGTTCACACACTTTGCGATATCAAACACTCTCGTGGGACCAAGTCAAGATATGTTCATATTGTAAGATTGGTATCTATATAGGAGAGCGACTGTCTGTCTCATCCAAGATAATCCCCAGCAAATAGAGATAAGAAAGGACATGCTGGTGAAAGTGTTTTTGAGAACGTTGGTGTGATCCTTCTACTAGTATTTGGCGAAATGAAATCGCAATCAGTGTCGTTTCTCACGCCTACTGACGTACGGTGTGTGAAAGCAGCAATCCATAATAAACCTATTATTATGTCAATATATGCCAGCACTAAGTATTTGGTATTAGTATTACAGTTAAACTTATAACACTTCGTTAAATTTGATTTATAAATACAGTTGCATATGGGTGCTAATCACACCCATACGGGTGAACAGCTTTTTCCGAAAATATTTACAATGTTTTTGAACTTATTTTTTCTCTACGGACTATTACTAATAATATTATTACAGTTCAACTGTAAATTATCAGATACCAGTATTAATGTATACGTACTAGACTACATGTGTATTTTAGTAAAACATGATTAATTTGGCAATAACTATCAACGTAAGACATCAAAATACCAGTATGTATATTCGTTTGCATTATTATGATAATCATCCCTAATGTATATGTCATGTCAATTTCAGTGGCAAACATGGACCCCAGAGTCGCTACCCAAACACATCAAAGTGACGGCTATCGATGCGGAATGTACAGGGCTGCCGATCTGTTGAGGCCCGGCTACAATTACAACACCCATGGGGCAAATCCAACAGATGGATTGTCTATTTTAGTTTATCCTCCAGTCAAACGCCGCATGTATATTTCATACAGAATGGCAGGCAAAATAGCCCCACGTAAGTAGTTTCTTAATAAAGTGCACCGGAGATACAATTAAGGCGTATGGTCGGGTTATTCATCGGCGTCGCTTCTAGGCGTACCCGGTGACTGTGCGTTTGTTTTGTATGTGTGTCTCGGGTTAATCACTTGCTGATCACAAAGCATTGGCAGTCAGGAGTCTCAGAGCTTCCAGGCACAATGGGCATTTTGGTCACGGCTTGTTCTATGCAGTAGCGATACTTCTTCAGACTGTAATCACCGAGAAAATATCCCGAACGTAATGAAGAGGCTCTATGCCAAGAGCGAATAGCTTAAGTTCAGCGACATACATTATGCAACAGTTTGAACACGATATGTGCATTATATACCCACAACAATAAGAACTGGGAGGGAAAACATGTTGTAATTTAAACACTACGTTAAAGAAATATTGTAATTTAGATACAACGTTAAATATATTGTTATTATTAAGTCACTTGTAAAGAGTGCTAGGAGCATCCGAGAATGACACTCATAAAACCCTTGAAACATATCTTTAGCAACAAAGAATGCCGATATTACGAAAACCAACATGATCTGTGTTGACGTCTACAATGTTAGTTTTTTTTCTTCTTACGCTTCTCGATATGGTTGGATATGGAGCAAGAAAACAAACAACCAAAACCTGTACAACTAACATATATATATTATTTTCCACACCACACCCATGTCTAAGTTCTTGCAATCATTTCCTTTAATTGACAGATTATCGTAAATAATGATCGTGAATAACGTCATAACAGATCGCATCAGCTATGCTCCAATACTCGGGAGTTC
Source organism: Lepetodrilus fucensis (assembly GCA_032361325.1). NCBI lineage: Eukaryota > Metazoa > Mollusca > Gastropoda > Lepetellida > Lepetodrilidae > Lepetodrilus > Lepetodrilus fucensis. Next base: position 9,585 of record JAUTBV010102881.1, on the reverse strand, counting down.
ATTTCTGCAAGTAATTGAAGTAATTGAAGGGTGGACACGGAATGGTGAGTGTATATCTGGGAAGTAAATACGACAAACAGTCTACTATATAATCATGGTATTTGTAGGCACGGAGCATGACTGACAACTACTATTGAGGGTCATATGGCACAATATCTCTATGAAAGTATGTACTCGACGGTATTGAGGTTTGTCAACTTCACTGGTTTGTGTAACAATAATGGATACATACATACTATCATACATACATACTGTCACACATACATACTGTCATACACGTGTACAATGTACCATTGCGGTTCCTAGAGTACAAGAACCAGTACAAATTGTCGTCACTCGAGAGTGCAATATTGGGCAATTAGTGGAATATTATTTTACATTAAAATAACTGAATGATTTAAAAGATTTTAAATACCACACCTAAATATGCTAGAATCAAATTTGAAAGACTTAAGTTTTGTATCACGGGTTTGGGGTGGTGGTATATGTAGCGCAATATAAATGTCTAGACATATTGTATAAGGATGGAAGATGGTAGTATTTACTGGGTGTAACAAAATATACATAATATTTAACGAGAGAGAAAAATAACGGCAGCAATAAAGTAGCAGCAGAAAAAGTGTTATAAAATATGCAGGTGTATCGATATCCGTTAATTAAAAATAACCATATTATGTTCATATTCGTATTCTTATAAAAATTAAACTTGTGTAAATATGTTTTACTACTTGTTTCGATCTCTTTATAAATGTGATCATTAAGCATACTTGCATGCTGTACAACAATACATTTTTTAAAGCCATAATGCAAGACGTTTTATTATGACCAGCATATATAGTCATAGCTAAGTATGATATACATATATTAGTACGTTGGTGTTAATATATTTAATAAAAATAAATACTGAATTTTCTTTGATTAAAAATACAAATCGGTATAATATTTATATAATAATATTCTTGTCTAAAAATAAAAATAAAAATAAACTGTCTGAAATGCTTCTCTATGTTGCACCTATGATAGTAGTATAAGCTAGAGTAGAGCTATGCTCCTTTTGCTTAATACAGGAGTATCTCCGAGTATGGAAGTTATTACAGCAAGGTATAGCTCAACTGTTCGTGGATACAGTTTCACGAGCCGTGCTTCCTGTTATTACGTCTACGAGTACTTCAATAGTATCATCCAAAAAAAGCAGGGCTAAATTGTAAAGCAAAGTTAGACACGATAGCACCGCCACCGACAGCTCAGATGGTATCGCTGTGAAATACGACTTCAGAGATTTCAATCAAGGATGGGATTTTACTGCTCGCTTCTTATTATATTCCTGTAGCGACGGGTCGAAGGCAGCCCCAAATACCTCGGGTCGTCTTTAAAAAAAGAACACACGGTCAGAAATCGCTGGCTGCATGATGGCAAAGGGTCTTGCAATACCCGCTGTTCGGCGAGTTATTTATGATGAAAAGTGCAGGTGATTTTGAAGGCATTACAAACTGTTCCATGAAACAGACACGTACTCAAACTGGCTGAATGGATACACGTGGATATGGATATATTAAACACAGACGCGACAACGTATTGTTAAGAGGTCTGGTGTTGTGATGACCACAGCAAGAACTTTCCATACAATTTCCTCGTGTAATTATAATGACGGTCCAAATTTATAACACATGTATACTAGACCAATACGTGTCTAACAAAATATATAGAATATTTAACGAGAGAGAGAGAGAGATGGGGTCGGGGGGGAAGAGAGAGAGAGAGAGAGAGAGAGAGAGAGAGAGAGAGAGAGAGAGAGAGACCGAGAGAGTAGATGGAGAGAGAAAGAGAGAGAGGGAGATGGGGTGTGGTGGGAGAGAGATAGAACGAGAGAGAAAGAGAGAGAAAAGAGTAGAGGCAGAGAGAGCGAGAGAGAGAGAGAGAGAGCGAGAGAATCAATATGTGTCTAACAAAATATACAGAATATTTAACGAGAGAGAAAGAGAGAGAGCGAGAGAGAGAGAGGGGGAAAACGAGAGAGAGTAGAGGGAGAGAAAGAGAGAGAGCGAGAGAGAGAGAGAGAGAGAGCGAGCGAGAGAGAGAGAACAGCGGCGGCATCAAAAGTGTAACCAGTTATATTCATATTACCACCCACAATGGTACCAAGAGCTGCCAATTTGTCATTGATTTTCAGGAGTAAGTTATACAACAATCTCATCATACTGCATATCCATGCAAACACTTGTTACAGGAAGTGCTGGTGGATGAGCTCCAGGGTCTCACACACTCAGTCCATGTCTTGTGACGCAGTGTGGTGATATTTCATTCACAAAAAGCTACACATGTAAACCCCACTGGAGTAGCGACCGCTTCATCGGCCAAGCCTGCGAATACCAACAGCCTGATTACATGCTCCGTTGTTTTTTCAAGGATTCCTGCCGCTCGTGAAATGGAGCAGATTAACACCAATCAGTCCTACCGTAGACGATACCGCCCCTTATTACTCGTGCCCTTCCTCGCAGTCACGCCTGAAAATACTCGTACTAGCAGCCACGCGTCAAATTATTCGTAATAATTATAATACCAACAAGGACTCAACAAATCTTCAAAAGTATAGCAGTGCTGCATCACATTTGAAAATATTCCTCATCAGTCAGGCATCAACGTCATTTAACAGCAGCAAAAGCATATCCACCATAGCAGTCACGTCTCAAAATCTTCACCATAGCAGCTGAAGGCATCAACATCTTCACCATAGCAGCTGAAGTCATCACAATCTTCACCATATCAGTTGAATGTCTCAAAATCTTCACCATAGCAGCTGAAGGCATCAACATCTTCATCTTTGCAGCCACGTCCAAAGTTCTTCATCAGAACAGTCATGTCTCAAAATATTCATCCCCGCAGTCACATAAACACATTAATTATTGCAGAACTTCTCGCATCAAAATTATCATCATTGCGATCATATGTAAAAACATTCATAATTGTAAAACTTTTGGCATCAACATATTCATCCTCATACTAGTAAAAATATAATCTTTCTGGCAGTCAGGCGTCAACGTTTTCATCACAGCAGTCACGTCTCAACATTCTCATCCTCGTATTCATCTGGGAAAATATTTGATTGCAGGACTTCTCGCATCATAATAAACTGAAGTACAAAAGAAAATTTCCACTCTGCTTTTTTTAATGTTTTTTAACTACTCGATAATTTTAGGTTATTCAAAGCGCATATGAATTTTCAGTTTTCTACGAAGATGTATGTCAAGATTGAGGTCTGTGTTGCCATTTTCAAAACACGTATGGGGTACAAAAGTAAATTACACACTCATAGGTCTTCTGCGGCTGGATCGAACATTTATTAATTGCACCAATTCTGACGTCCTCAATAACGAGTATTCCCTCCGTTATCATCCATACAGACTTGTTCGCGTCTTCTTATGGAAAAAACATATCAGTTTACGGATGACGTTAGCGGTGATCTGCCTCCGTATTGCATATAAGGGTTATTTAAGGGATGATTCTGCTAAATGCAGGTTGTAGATAATCGCTCGCCTGTACGGCTATATATTTTAACCCTACCATCAGAAACAAGGTGGTTGAATCTGGTTAAATCACAGAAGTGCACTCGTTTCCAGTCATGACGTTGCCAACGGCGAACTGACGTTGCCTATTACCGTCGTTTCTGTCTACGGATGAGGCTTAAGGACAACCAATGAAAAGATCGATACCATCCGATTCCCACAGTACGTAGACGCCCGTATACTTCTGACACAGCGATGTGATGCAGTCGGTGTCGATGACGTCATCAACCGGTACCTATGACGTCGATGCAATATCGGAGGTACTGATATTTCTGTGGCATTATCGCTCGTTGCCTTTCGCTTCTTGGACAGTTGACTGTATGCTTAATTTGGTTGACCTGGTCAAAAAGTATAATAACGGTTTGTTTGCTGCAGCCAAACTTTATTGCTATATTGTTGTTCGTTTGCCCGAAACATGTCAAATAGACGGCTCTTTCTCGCTCTAAAGCTGATAATATTGGCATTTTCCTTGTGTTTTTTCATAAAGTCCACTGCTGCTAGTTACAAACGGTCACTTTTTATAATGTTATTTCTCAATTTTCATAGGGAATTATCGAAATTAGTGATTTTTCGAAAGTTGACCCAAACTGGAAAAACATACTTCTTTTTTTTTTGCCTGTCTTCCAGTCAAATTGTTAGGCTTGCATTGTGGAGAAAAGGGTAAATCAAACGTAACACAAAATATTTCGGTATTTTAATAAATATCTTTTTTAAAAATAGAGTGGAAACTTTCTTGTGTACTTCAGTTTATTTACAAATCGGGGCGTATCAAACAATTAGACTCATTGACAACATCAGTAATAGTACAATACAATTAATTAATATTTTAGTTGGTATTCTTCATTCATATTATTTCATCTCAAATCAAACTAGACAAAACAAATAACAAACTTTCCGTGAAGTTAATTCTTTTCTACATAATACATTATTTACATCCTAAAATATTAATCTACAATAACACGATATATATTTTTTTTTCGCCCAATAAGTTATATCTTTTAGAACATATTACAACCACGTTATTAATGCGTCGTCATTCTATATAGACGTTATTGTGTACCCGGCTATGCTATCTAAATATATTTACATTTAACATGTTGAGAGGAAGGACGCAGGTCTTAACACGCATAAGGACGGTTTGACAGGCGCACAATTAATGCACTAACTATATTTTATTCGTTTGCCAGCTGTTCGCAGTAATTACAGCCAGTGCGATTATAATATTTTTTTGGGTCGTGTTGATAACAATTAAGTTATTATGTAATATAAAGTTAAATAACAACGGCAAGTAATTGATTTTTTTTAAATGTACACGTGCGAAAATTAACGCAACGTAACGTTAGATGCCTGTCTTACTTTTACTTGAATTTCTGAAATTTGATAAGTTCTTAAGAAGGATCCATTAGCATGTCTTAATTCATTTTCTTTTGTAAAACTACCTCATGCCTACCAGAGCCACATGTTTAAACTATTGCAACCAGAGGGGATATAGCTGTTTTCATTTTAGACAAGACGATGCTGCCTTGGTACCACGTTTAACTTCCTACAAAAGACTTAATACGTTCTTTAAAAATTGTAATATGGCCTATTTTCTGTACAAGCACAGGCAGTCTTTTTACCGAATAAAATTGGCTATCTTTCCCAATTACAGTTTGTGTGTTCATACATTCTGTACACAAAGGTAAAAGATATGGGGCGGGGCAGCATGCAATTTTCGTCTGGTTGCTCATTTCACAGATACCGAGAAAAGACCAAGCAATGACCCAGATAAACAGCAAGCGAGGGCTTTTGTCGCGGTATTGTTTATTTTTCAGACGGAGGACTTAAGACCCCAAGATGAAGTGCTTCCCACAGATGATTATGCCACAACTCATCATTGGTAGGGGGTATAAAACAGCCCGTGGAGCAATTTATCAAACCTTTCAAAATTTGGGGCTAAATCAGCACCTTTTGAAAACGAGCCTTGAACATCCATGTTCAGAGAACACCCAAGAACTCGGCAAGCAAGTAAGCCTCATATATGGTCGCTGACCTCACTGAAATCCGAGGCCAGTTGGATTGAGAAGATCACATTTCGATTGGTTACTTTATGGATAGTTCTGCTTGTCATCTGGCCTGCGCTTCACGAACTGGTCGTACTGTAGTCCGGGCGTAATATACATCCGGCATAGCTTACGCCAGGGTGTTTACAATAGCAGGAATTGATAGAACGTCATCTTCGATTTATGCCCAGATTACCGGTACGACCTTTTTCGTGAAACACATACCAGGGTCAGAAGTCTCGAAACTTCTTAGCTAAGAACTTCTTAGTGAGAAAAAAATATATATTCCAAAATTAACACAAGCAGATAATCAGTTAGGCAAATTATTTGTACTTATGGACTTAGGACTTATGAAGATTCACAGATATATGGCCCGGTTTGGAGAATACACAACTTTTGAGTACGATTTCATGCTCAAGACCAACATTTACATGAGGTTTTATAAACAAAACTTTGAGTTGCGCATGAAATCGTACTCAGAAAAGTTTCGTAATCTCCGAAGTTACGTAACTTACTTTGAATATGATTTCATGCTAAACTCGTTATTCGTAACTCTTAATGTAAACTCGGCCAATGTAAACTCGGCCCAGAGCACGCGATTACGATTTTAGGTTCAGCATGAAAAAGAACTGTTTCATAATCTTGGTACCAGATTACAAGAAGCAGAAATCGAAACAGCAAGCCAGACAGAAAATACATCATCGTTTACTTAACCGCCCGACCCGATATTCTCTCGCGAATTTGGTTGTCAAGAGCGCGTACTGGATCTGGTCGAAGTCCAAGCGCCGAGAAGTGTCTGACAACCGCCAAGACATTTCCCCGGCAGTCTGTGACGAGATTGTCACCTATACCATTTACAAGTCCTCATCTCGTGTTCCTCTCATATAAAAGAAAATATAACCGGCCCGTCCAAGCGATAAATCGTTTTAGGGCTCCTCGGGGGTATGGGTTTGATACGAAAGAATTGGAGCTAAATTTGGACGTGCTATATGATGACGATTGTCGTGGATGAGTGGGGATTATGGACGTTCAAGTATATCAACCGTCACCTCGAACAGACGGCCAACGTCTGCATACTGAATTATCATCTTTCATTTCTGGGGTTTTATTTGCCCTCGGGAGGAAAACAAAACAGTTTAATTTCAATCCAATTGATAACGTGTCAAGTATCTTAAAGGATAAACATTCACGTCGTAGTACCCTTTCAGCTATCAAAGTTGCCAAATTCTTATAATCTAGCTTGTTTTGTCAGCAGCCTGCGAAATCAGAGATTTTATTTTTTTCATTCAATGTGTGGAAATGTCAAGCTTGATACAACTATCTGCCATATGTTGAGAGTCCTATTGAAATGGATGCAGAGGCAGATGTTGCCAGGGAATGTCCCAGTTCAGACATAATTCTGAACAAAATGGTTTCCCCTTATTATACGTAATTGGTATGAACGTTATTTGCAACATCTGTACGGACCAATTTTTAAGTTTTCTAAATAAATGGCCAGGAGTTCCAGATCTATAATTTGGCAGACAAATATTACCATGTTGTTCCATTTAGACTTAAATTATAAAAATGTCCTAAAAAAAATCAGCTTTACTATAAAGTTCAGTTATGTTCAAATTTACGGTAAGTTCGGTTAAATTGGATCCATGTTATTAATAATACGCGAACACAAATACTAACCGTGGAAGATATTGTAAGGCCGCTTCCTACAGTTCTTAGCGCGTGTTTAATTCGGATGAGCGTTTTTTTACGGTTTTAGACCTACAAGATATGTCCCTCCTTACTGGACAGTGTATTTAAAATAATACTATTAGTGCAACACCAATGAATAATACAAAAATGTTAAAATATTACAAAATTAAACGAAGAAAGCATATCAAATGCCTTTAAACATCGCACGAAACTCTCAGTGTCGTTAGGCGTGCAAGTATCGGAAATGAATAAAATTTATTTAAATTGATTTTAAAATAACTTGAATACAACCAAACATTTTCATTGTCCAAAATGTATTACGCATAATTGTTTTCATTACACGTATACTATATACTATTTAGTAATGTATTTAAACTAGATGTAACTATAGATTGCGCATAATGTAAAATGTCCATATTCAGATATGCATTCATATTAATATTAGCATTAACAAATGGATATACAATAGGTACATATGTACCAGGGCGGGTATTCTATAAACTAGGACTTACGGGCTCAGGTAAATATATATTTTTTAAATATCAGTCAGTATTATTTTGCGTAACGTTATGGTTCGTGTCGTTTTAATCTAAATATTGCGGTTAAAAATGTAATCGTTTTGTAAAATAGCATAATAGAGAATAGCATCACTATGGATGTTGTTGAGCTAAGCAAACACTATACTACGATTTGAACAATTAACATTCATGCCATGCCAATTTCAATTCGAGTCTGAAAGGCAAACACGGAAGCTTTGCCCACGTTTTAATAGTACAAACTCATGATGACATTGCGTTTTAAGTATGACAACCATGGCGGCCATATTGGTATTCAGATTCGATGGTGTTCGGATCACTTAGGCCAAAGTACCATGTAGATGTTATTTTGTTTTGTTTGTTTTTGTTTTTAAAGTGAATGTGAATGTGAACATTTAAATGTGAAACCATATCTAAGCTGTTATCGTAGGCGTAACCTTTTTCAATATTTCACACTACATCACCTGGAAATATATATCCCCCAAATCAACGCAAAACGAACAGTAAAGAACTATACACCAGTAATACTGTAATACCTTTCAACTTTAAAAAAACTTTATTCCATTTAACCATTCAGTGATACGTGGTACATGGTACTATTGGACATTTTGTATTAGCTGCGCAAACAGAATTTGTTTAATACACTCACAGAAAGTTATTTAAGTTAATCTAAATCGTGGCTATACACAAACTGTGAGGTGAATAATTGTTTGTAGTAATTTGCAGTTTATGATAGTATTGTTTATTACGTTCAGCCAATGTAAATACTACAGAGATCTCCGCAAACCCACTGCACCGTGCATGATGAAAGATAACAAATCCAAGTCATCACAGCCACTACAAAAGTCAGAGAGCCTCTGAAAGGTGGTCATCGATAGGCAGTGCATGGGTTGTTTGTCTTACAGGTTGTAAAGCCAGAGTTGTGCTGTCAAACATTGAATGTTTTAGCGAAACAGCTGTGCAGCGGGACATCGGCCACTCAGGTGTCAATCAAAGTATTTGATTGACACGTCGGCGTCATTAGGCACTTAATCGTTGGCTGCTTTGTAAACGTGGGCACTGGGATGAAACTCTTTGACGGATCGTTATTATAGAAAACCATAATTGACAGGTGAACAGACACTATGGGGATTTCATAATACACATTAGAATAAGTATGCTGACATTGCCAGGTAAGTATGGCTGTGATGAGCTCGTGCTGGGTGTTTGTATAAATTACCAAAGGCAGTAGGGAATGAATTGTATGAGAATCAAGTGATAATAATTATGCGTATGCTAGTATTAAAAGCAACACTAACCCGCTACCTTACGGATGCATACGATGTGCTGTGTGTGTGTGTGTGTGTGTGTGCGCGCGCGCGCGTGTGCGTGTGCGCGCGAGTATTTGTTAGTTGAATTATCTATTTGGTCTATACGGTTTAAAGTAACATAACCTTCACATTATATATGCCGACCATGTACAATGCAAAATATGGTAAAAGAAACTGTAGTGTTCAAATATAAATACTACCGTTTTCGAGAACTGATTGACGGAATGCTACATACAATTCATCCATACATGCATAATCAAAGAGTATTATATTTATCGTATTGAAAGAGCAGAAAACCTAATCTAAACTTTTACAAAGGCGCTATTCATCTACCCCAAATGTTTACCTACCTCTTTATGTGTTTAATACCATACGTACACAGTACTTAATAACTGAGTATGTTAAAATACAAATGGAAACCAATGAAAGTACGTGTACGTTCTTG
>JAUTBV010102870.1:0-15571 GCA_032361325.1 Lepetodrilus fucensis | reverse complement strand
GCAAAGCCTCGGATTTAATAACTTTCACGACTCGTGTTGATATGTTTGATATTCCAAGACACTTGGGTGAGATTCTCTATATATTATAATGGAAAAACAATTGTTCCGTTGGCTTTGTTTCAGTAAAGAGTTCATTATTACTTTATGATATATGCACATTACTTATGAATGTAAATGCACAGGAGCACAAGACTAGGTCATGATAATAGTGAAAGAATCTAGAAAGTGACTCTAAGCCCAAATTCAAATTAAAAAACAAAAAAAAACAACGTAAATTGGATAGTGTGTATCAACATTCATTCAGAAAGTTGGAAAAGTTTACAGATGTTGTGAAATGTTTACAGATGTTCCAGAATTTCTTGGTGTGTCCATTTTATGGTATCCATTTTATTGTGTCCAGTGTATGTCCAGTATGTGTCCAAGTCTATAATTATGACCACCTATGTATGTGGGGACAGACAGATATCTCAGGAACAGATCCAACCTGTCAAGCTGTCCGTCCCCAAACACTTAGCAGCATCAGAAAGCCCGTCCTCGACAAATGAAGGTTCAGTGCTCCACACAGAATGGCTTGTCTTCGTACCTCATCATTTATGTACGGAGGTAGGAGCAAAGGTGGCTCTGGGTGGCGATAGGATGGTTTACGATGTTTACCCACTTTCCCTCCGCCATGTTACAAAGTGTTTATGACAGAAGGACAACAATGCTTCAATGCCAGGTGTTGAGGGATTATGACATGCAGCCCATAAATCCCAGGGATGTGCAGTCCATAAATCCAAGAAAGAATTTAGAGATACCCCCAAAACCATATAGAATAGATACACCGGAACCATTTAGAATTATTTAGAGATACCACAAAACTATTTAGAGATATGTTGTAACTAATTAAAGATGCTTCCAAAACCATTTAGAAACACGACAAAAACATTTAACAATACCCAGAACCATTTATAAATGCCAAAAACCATTTTGAGATATCCCAGAACTAATTAGAGCTATCCAAAAACCATTTAGAGACATCTTAGAACCATTTAGAGATACCCCAAACATTTAGAGATGCCCCAGAACTATTTAGAGATAGCCAAACTCAATTGGAGATGTCTATTTTCATATGTCTAGCTGTAATAAAATAATATGAATATTTATTATTATAATTTCATTATAATACTTTATTCATATGAAAAAAACCACACAATATGAACATGGAAATCTAACTGAAACAGTCTCCAGTATTGACTGATGATGCACTGTTAAGTACCGCTTCAAAGAATGAAATCCTAGCTATGTGACAAGGCTAAAGTGTCTCCAATGTCCCCTGCTCTTTAAAGAGTTAATGTAAGAAATCCTCCACAGACTTCTCCCGCTATTCCTGTTGCATCCTGTGTTGCCTGCAGGTAGAGCAGGGAGAGAGAGAGTGATTTGACGTGACTAATTGTGTGATATGTGTGATACATCAACGTGATCTGCACACAAATGCTTCCACTGTTGTCCATTCAGCTCTCACAATCCTAGCGACACCAATGCCTGGAGGCGATGCAGATTAATTGTGCGATACCTGGACGAGTGCTGCATCAATCTATAATCTGTCTGGACTAACTGGTCACATTTGGCAGGCGATTGGCTGTACACAAGGCCCAATTGGCTGTACACGGGACCCAATTGATTGTATGCAAGGCATGTTAGCTTGCATATTGTTCATCAAGATTGTTCACACCCAATTATTTTAATCTTTGTCCAAATTGATTATTTTTTTTAGATTTTGTTTGTAAGTGGAACTTTCATGAGTTGTGATGTCCACATAAATGTCATTGGAGATTATTTGAGATATTGTGCATGACAATTTTCTGTGGATCTTTGGAAATCCATTGATTTGTTTTGTTTATGGGTTGATTTATTTAAACTGGATGTAGTTTGGGACCTGCAGCCCCCAGACCCAAGGCTTGTTTTCAGCTGAAATCACAACTAACTGTTGCAATGCCTGAGTATTATAGCTGTGATGGCTTGGATAGGTTCGTCATGGCTCTCTCGAAAAGTTAGATCTGAATCCTGGTTATTGAGACATGTTGTTATTCACGCCAGAATTGGATATTGCTCGAGGGTCATTCTTACACGTTTGATCAGTTGTCCTCGGCTTCTGTAACAACTGAAACCTTACAGAAACTGATTAATTCCTTTCTTTGAATGTCATTGCAAGGATGCCATGTTTTACAGGAAGAACGCTCTTGCCTGGAGAGTTGGCTCCATTGTTCTACTTCTTTGATATATATCTCCATTTTCTCCACCTCTCGTATCTCCATATTCTCTGTCTCAGCTCCATACTTTACCCATATCTCCATATTTTCCACAATATCTCCATATTTTACATCTCTTGGATATCTCCATATCCCCCACCTATTTGATATCTCCATATTTTCCATCTCGCTGATATCTCCATATTTTCCACAATATCTCCATATTGTCAACCTCTGATATTTACATGTTTTCCATATCTCTGATATCTCCATATTCTCCACCTTTCTCATATATTCTCCACCTCTCATATCTCCATATTCTCCACCTCTCGCAAATGGGTGAAAGATTCCCGCAGGGACGTTAAACTCCATACTCACTCACTCACTCACTCACTCACTCACTCACTCACTCACTCACTCTCTGTCTGATATCAATGATCTCCATATTCTCCACCTCGCATATATTCTCCACCTCTCATATATTTTCCACCTTTCTCATATCTCCATATTCTTCGCCTCCCATGTGTTCCCCCACCTATCTGATATCTCCATTCTCCTCTTCAGTAACCTTCTGCCTGTCTTGTTTTCACATTTGCGTATGATCGACAGGAGTGTATGATCGACAGGAGTAATGTGAAAAATGTTTGCCAACCATTTTGTCTGGTGTTGTGTTGGTCAACTGAGCGTGGTGTAAATTCAGGTGTTGAACCAATACCTCAGTGTAGTGCAAGCATAACTTGTATGTTTTTACGTTCTGTGAGATAATTCTAACGCCGACCTTGTCAATCATATCGTATGGTATTTCATCTGAGCCATATTCTTCAATCGTGAAAGCGAATTACCACATGCTACTTGTCGAAAAAGCATGTTTACTGATGTATAAATTTGGCCTGCCCATGTTAAAGGGTTAACAATCACGAGGATAAGATGGCGCAGATGTAAGCAAATGTTATTGCGCAGTTTTAGTGTATAAGTACTAAATAACCTATTACTAGTCGCAGTGGGTGATATCTAGTATAAGACTATTTTTGTACCAAGGGTGACATCATGGAAAGGAAGTGATGATGCTAATTAGCGGTACTACAAGATGATGTCATGTCATCTAGTCTGACTAATACTGGTGTTACAGAGGTGTGGAACTGGTGCATTTGGTTTATTTCACTTGAGTTTGGTGTTTACACTAGTTAGTCATGACCGATTATTGGTAAGCGGAAGAAATAGCCATTCAAATTAGAAGAAAGTAATACCTTGGTTGTCCAAATATGGAGGTGTAGATCTAGCTGGTTTGGTTTATATCACTTGAGTTCGGTCTTAGTCATGACCGATTATTGGTAAGCGGGAAAAATAGGCATTCTGCGACTGAAAAATTAGAAGAAAGTAGTACCTTGGTTGTCCAAATATGGAGGTGTATATTTGGTGCGTTTGGTTTATATCACTAAAGTTTGGTGTTATTCATGACCGATTATTGGTAAGCAGAAATAGGCATTCTACGACTGGAAAATTAGAAGAAAGTAGTACCTCCAGCTCTTGTTATCGTCATCACATATGTGTGAAAGATTCCTGCTGTGATGTAAAACAATAATTCACACTATTTGTTGTCCAAATATGAAAGTTTACAGTGCTTAAAGTCTTTAGTTCAGCTCGTACAATAAACTTATCTATGTTTTAACTTTAACAGTTTAGCTATGAAGAAAAAATTAGGATGTTTTCAGTAGATTTACAGTGTACAATTTGGAGTGTATCTAGTACAAATTTAAATGTTTTCAAGGGATTTCAGTTCAACTAGTACGCAAGGTACACATATGAATGTTTCCAGCAGGCTTTAGGTCAGCTGGTGGGTCACAATCACTGTACATCGTATTGTTCGTAGTTTATGATGCATCTCCGTAGATATCAATGCAAGTTTTGGGCACTTATGCACCTACTGCTCATGCTTTGTCAATGGAAATATATTAATCTACATGGGATTGTTTATTGAAAGAGATGAAGAGATAGTTTGACATGCTTGTATTAAATGTATATCCATAAAAAAAATATTTAAAAAATAAAAAGTTATTAACAATAGTAAACTTGTTCATGCACTTAATAGGTGACTTCATAGAAGATGTGGTATTAAAGATAGTTTGACACGCTTGTGTTATTATAAAAGAAATAGGAAGGAAAACGAATAGTTCATGCACTTATAACAGTTGACTCTCATAGAAGATGTGCTATTGAAATCTAGCAAATTTGTAATCTACGATAATGCTCTTTTTTTTTTTATTGAGATTGTCATTTTTTAATTATAATATTAATTTCTTTTATGTTCTGGAATTTTTAATTGAGATTGTCATTCTCGACTTCTATCATCCCAGTTCTAATTTTGTAAAACATCTTTGTACGAGAAACTTCATGTCACAGTGGAAAAGGGACAGTGGATAGACTGTCAGCTCATTTCCTATGTCATGCAGGGTTCACTTCCATCTCCACCTTTCTCTAATATCTCAGTGAAAAAAATTATTACGTAATTTAATTCTCCAACATTGGAAAGCTGGAATGTATGAATCCAATCATCTCCTGTAAATGATTAGGCCTGTTTTGACGGATCACAATTCTAATCACAGTTGGTGTAATATAATCGGTTCTACCGTTGTGATGGATTGTGCTGTGTGCAATAATCACAAAATCCATGGTTTTGTTCCTAAGTGTGATGGGAATTCCTTTATTGTGTTTCTGGACCTTGTTCCACAGAACGATCATAGCGCTATGAGAGTCATAACTCCAATATGTTAACATGGAGCTACGACTCTCGTAGCCTTAAGATCGTATTGTTGAATGGGCCCCAGATATGACAAAACAAATTGATCCATTATATTTTTCCTCTGGCCGGTTTCCTAAATATCACTTGGGCATTCTCCTGTAGACTACGAGTTCTGACACAGCAGGTTGTCTATTCACGTTAATATGCATTTCTTTTTATATAATTGCTTTTTTAATTATTTATTCACCAATGCTTGTGGAGTTATTAATACTGCAGGTTTTCATGGAATTCACTTTTCCACACAATTTGAATTTTTTTTTTTATCATATATAATTTCTCCAAAAAAATAAAATCAATATGGTCACTTGATCCGAACCATAATACATCAAGATTTTCAAAAAAAACACGTTCAGAATTCATTCTGATGAGAAATAAATGTTCCCCATGTGTATACGGTTTCATATGCATCTTTTAAAAGTGAAAGTGGAAGGTGTCTTCATTATTCTATGATTTATGACTGTTCATCAATCACCTCAGTGGACAGCGGCTCATTTGGGACCACATTGACACCAGGGGGGTGGGGGAGGGGGGTATTGAGGTCAGGTGACTGAGATACTGGTTGATGGTCGCCCTATGCATATTCAATTCAGCTCTGATGGTCTTCATTTTACCTGATTCTTCAGCTGAAATCTGTCAGACTGTGCTCTGTCTCTGTCAAATGATGGATGCCTTACAAGTCTTCATTCAAGGATCTGATGGGCACACACCCCGATCACTGGGAACACAATACTGATTCTCTCTAATCCCACAGGAATTCGTAGATTCCATCTGATTTATGTGATCCCAAGTAAAAGGTCAACTTCATCATTATGATCCAATGAATTTAACACTCAAAATGAAAAATGACGAAATTAAAATATATCTTAAACTTTATATATATTTATCTCTGATCTCATGGAATTTTGCAGATCTCGCGTGATTTCACAGATCCATGATTTCACTTATCCTATGTGATTTCTGCATTCCCAAGGAAAAGGTCAACATCATCATTATTATCCGGTTAGATTATCACTCAAAATGAAAAATGAAGAAATTTAAGATATGTTAAACTTTATCAAATTGGATTTAAATTTCAGGATATAAATTCTCAATCCTGTTTATTATCTCTAATATATTACAGTGATTTAGATAGTAGCATACAGAAGTGTGAAATTAGAGTCTAGCAGGTCTTTTGAAAGGTCGTTATTATGATGTTTATATAGTAGTGTTGCAGATTGCGATGATTAAAGAGGTAACAGTTATCTGGCATCACGTAGATCATGTTAAAACTGCTGTGCAGTTTCTGTAGATAGGCATGTCAGATATGCAGTAAAAAATGGCAACAGCTTTGAAAATTAATGTTCCAGAACTAAAGAACTATTTATCTGATGTTATCTGTGCTATTTGGGGCGGGGTGGTGGCATAATGGTAGAACATTAAACTTCGGAGCTAAGACCCCAGGTTCAAATCCTGTCCCTAGAGTCTGGGATCAATATTGTGAAAGTTACTTTTCTGACGTGATCGTGATGAGATGTTCTGTCTGTACTATGGTAATGCAGATATCATCCTTGGTCTGTCAGTACCAGCCAGTGCTCACAGGTTTACTGCAATAGAGTGAAATAATCTTGAAAGCAGCTTTAAGCACCAATTAACCCTCACCCCACTACTTGGGGCCTTTGAGGCCTGATGTCACATTCAAATTATGTGTGAAATAAGGTGACAGGATGAGGATTAAACAAATCTGTATATTTATGTGCATCTATATTTATGTACATCTTTGTAAAATTTGTCATGTGATCAAAATAAATATGGCCTTATTTTAAGAAAAAAAATAGTACATTATCATACAGGATTATTCAAATATTGTGTAACATGCCATGACAGACAAAGTTTTCCTTTGCTTCTTCCACTGCCTGTCATATTGTAGATGATCAATGGCGCAAGTATTTTAAATATGTCGTGTTCCGATTGATCAAATACCTGAGCCGTAAACTCATGTTTTAAACAAGACCATGTGACATTATACATGTATTCCTCCAGTCAGCTATGCTAAGATGAACACTATTTTGTTACATGCAACTGCTAATATTTCGCATGCAGGAGTATCAGTGTAACACTAGCATACAGTATTAGAGTATTAGTACAACACTAACATAGATTTACCCCAATGGCAATGACTATTATTCTATCTTGACAATACCTCAGATATGAAATGAATATTTCATTATTTTCTTTCTTCATTCCAAGATTATACTTACCAAGATGAATATGTCTTGAAGGAACATTGGAATATCCAAGTTCAGTAATATCTGATTATTTGGGGACTGATTTTTCAATTTGATCGACAAAGCAAAGCAATCTTTGAAGTATGTCGGTCCATAGCGTATGTTGGTCTGTGGCGTGTATAGAGAAAAGCTCTTATGATTGCTCTAAAATGTGATAAATCTCCAGCTATTCATCGGGCAAAATATCATGCCTCCAAATAAATGCCACAAATCTCTGTAATCGTATTTCTATGCCAAACCAATCTTCTGTGATTGTGAAGGATTCATGATATCCATATCTGGGAATTAAAGCTACATTCAGCCGAAATATGAATACTGCTGCAGACATAAAATCCGCAGAATAAATACAGCCTATTTCCTGAGTCCAGTTAACAATTTTGGATCACCATAAATGGAGAAAATAATGATTTCATTTGAATTCAGGATCTTTAGTGCTGCAGCTATAGATAGCTGATAAATATCCCGGATGAGCCCCCGATTTCTGCTGTATGCGTGGTCAGCAGTCTGAGTAATCCTTTGCAACCAATGGATCTGGGGAAATTCTACTATAACAATTATCACTAATTAATCGTGATCCATCATAATTCTTGTCCCTGCTTTGTGTTCAATAAACCCAGAGTCGGTTCTAAATTCAATGCCAAGAGATGAGTGCTCCTAATTCCGTCTTTCTGCAAAGGGAAGTTGTTCTTTGTTTTTAGATTTATTGTCAAACTTTCTTCCAAAAGGTTTTCTTCTTGTTTGTGGTTGATGCTTTTCTTTGAAGGAAATTTACTAATATGCTGTAAATTGTACCTCACAGTCTTAACAAGCAATTAACCCTCTCCCTGCTGGATTAAACACAGACACAGCTCTTTAGGGTATTTCTGGTTGCCTTCAGTATGGAGAGAGTTAATTACTGTTTCTTCTTTTTCCAGAACCTCAAACTTATAAATCACTTTGAGAAATTGACTCAGATTTCGCTCTTAATTTATTCTGTATAAAGTTCGGTCTCGCAATTAATTAGCTCCTTATGAGGGATTTGTAATAAAAAAATATTGTAATATTGCAATTACCTTTTTAACCCTCACCCTGCTGGATTAGGCATAGACAAAGCTCTTTAGGGCATCTCAGGTTGTCTCTAGTATGTAGAGGGTTAAAGGTCTTGCATGAAATTCAAGCTATTTAATCACATATTTCTAAAGCCACCCAGACTCTCTAATTATAAAATATGCATTAAAATAATGTTGTTATTTTTTCCACCATGACTATAACAAGCCTTGACTATAAGTCTCAAGAGTACCCTGTCTGTATAAAGGTGCAAAGCATGACCTCTGCAATGTGCAATATTGTAAAATGTGATTATATCAATGAAACACCAACACAGCCCAATATTTATTATTTACCAAGTGGAGCATTAATACATTGTCGGATATGAAGATCAACAATACCAACTATGTGGTAGGGTTGATGAGCGTGGATCAACGATTTGAATACCTTCGGCTGTTTCATGTTTGTTCAATGTACGTACACGACCCAGGGTCTTTGTCGGGTGGAGATGGGATGCCATAATAAGGTATATTGTCAGCGATACGATTCTTGTGAATTATGACGGGAAATACTTGATTTATCTCAGGAGGTGCATTGTCGTATGACCACCCAAGTGTTGTATATGTGATCTTATTCACCCGTAGGACTTTATTGTAAGTATAGAATTATTATAGAGTTGCTTGTGGCAATCGTTGGCTATTCATTCAATTTGCCACTTGAGTTGGAATTTTAGTTAGAATTCAATAGCAGCTTAATGTGTAACATGGCTCATAGGATAAATGCTTTAAAATTGTATAAGAATCTTAAACAATTGTAATTTTTTCCAGATTTGATGTTTTTAAATTTTTGAATGCATATAGTTGCTTGCATTTTCACATGCATTTTCACATTGTTCATTATTATTCATAAATTTTGAATACATAGTTGTTTGCATATTTACATCATTGATAGATATGATTCATAAGGTCAGCTGTTGTATGTTGTATCAAGTCCTGTATGTCAGTATATTTATATAGAACATTCAGTGAACAATAAATGCTCTATGATCCAGAATATTGGACGCAATTGTTGAATATTCCATACCTTATAATCTTTTAAGGATCTGTGACTTGTTAATCAATGCTTATTATTCATTTCCCCTTTGTTTGCGAGAAATTTTGAAGTTTCATGGAAAATATTATTATTCCCCTTGAGTGTTGCTCTTTTGACATTAGAATCTTTTATGCTGAAAATTGGCATGATTTATTACGTTTTTTATATGTTTTCTTGTTCACAATGAATACAGTTTTTATCCAGATGCTGCCACCTTACAAATTCATTCTTCATTTGCTCGCAACCTTCACAACGTTTTCTTTACTTCTCGGCCGTGAAAAGCCTTGCCACGTGTAACAATAATTCCTTCACCTGTATTACCCGATTCCAGCTGCTCTCCAGGTATTTGACGATTTTATTATCCCATTTGTGTGCGCTAACCCATGTTCAGGCTTCTGTTTGAAGCAAAACCATTACCATAAAATCATTGACCCCAAAAATAAAACGTACGAAGAATGTTACAGGTAGTATGCACAGTGAACTTGACTGCATGCAGTTGTGGTTTTTGACATATCGGGTACATATGTAATTAACGTAATGTCTACGTGGTGTTGGTGGTGGTAATTGACTAGGTATAATTTTCATGTCGTGTAAGGAAGGGCTGGTTAAAAGACTCCTGCTCAGTCGTGGGCTTTATGAATGAATAATAGATCTATTGTGCTGTTATGAAACTATTGTGCTATTGTCATGAAAGACGGTTAGGTCATGTAGTATTATTCTCAAAATTGGATTTTTACTTTTGTTTGTCCAATTGTGAAATATTGCAGAGTTGAAATATGTCAAGAGAAAGACATTTCGAATGAGTAAAGATGTTGCAATCTGTCATAACATTTGCGATTACTTTATTTATTCTTGCAATTACTTCGTTTATTGTATGACATTCTCTGCATTGTTGCATCAATATTTGACTTTATTGATCACATATTTTTATCCTAAGAAAAAAACGTATGTCTAAAACAAAGGAAATGTTAGTTGTATGTCATGATATTTGTTTCTAGAAATAGTACACCTGGAATTTATTTAGAAGACTACCTGTGTAATGTAGCCTACTGTAGGGCGAGATCTGTCCATGTGTTTGCAGCATGTCTACTTGACGTCACAACAACGTGCTCTGTGTATCGCCGCATCTCTTCACGATAACAACAATCAGATGTGGCCGGTTGTTCTTCACAGCATTCTCCTAGTTAACTTATAGACAGGTACACAACAGATCCACATTTCATGGAAGGATTTTATCATCCATAATCAGGGCCTAAATCATGGCATACGCCATTCTTTTTCTAAAGCAGAAATCGACGTAGACGTCGATTTATTCAATGCCTACAGTTTTATTTTGTAGATCTGCAGTTTTCTTTCATAGGTTTCATCAAATATGCCATTCTATGCTATTTAATGCGTAACGGCCATGTTGAGTAAGCCTCAAATGTGTTCCTTTTATATAGACACGTATGAAGTAGACTACTGTTTATATTACCAATAGCCATATCCCTAATACACTCCAGCAGTGCTAAGGTTAAAGTTAATGTTACTTTAGTGTTACGTCATTTTGTACAGGAGTTTCTTGCCCTGTAACTTGCAGGCCCAACAGCTCCAATAGTTTAACCCGTTCCATGCTGAAAGCAACCGGAGATGCCCTAAAGAGCAATGACTACTGTGCTTAATCTAGCAGGGAGAGGGTTGATAAACTCCAACCCAACATTCCACAAACTGAAAATATGCAATTCTTCTTCAATGTATCAATTCTTAAGGTGAACCTGGATATTTATCTTCACATGCTTGTTACATTATCACCACCTTGTACATATTCTGCATACCTTTTCACAATATTAATGCAGCTTATGTTTGCATAAGGACACATCCCTTATGTAAACCAACGCTCCTCCATCTTATATCGACAAGTAGCTATACCACGGCAAGATACTTGTCATTGGTTTCCTAGGATTTCTAAGGCTTTCTGGTTAAAGTCTGAGGCTAAATTGAATAAACATGCAATATGTTTGCTGTATATTTGCCAGATTTGAAGGAGGAGCTGAAAGACCCAGTCTTGCGTTCTCTCGTTGCGTGTGTTTACTTTCAAGATTACTGGACAGTTTCACACTTCACTCATTACGCTGATGAGTTAAATGCTGAATCAGCAAATCTTGACTTCCTGTCTGAAGTCTTTCATTAAAGCAAGCTTGTGTCTGGAGAGATGTGAGCATGATTGCTATACATGCTATACATGCTATACATGCGTATAGTATCTGTCTGATGTAATGTTATCATCTTTGAATCAGCAACTGCATCAACGGAATAAAAACATTTGCGCAATGTTTCTGTTTGATTGCCTTTAGGAAATTTACATAGGAAAATTGCTTGAAATTTCAAGCTTGTAATTTTTAGATATTATGTGGAAAATATTTTTTAAATCTATATTCTATCATTGCAATATTTTCAAAACTGAAAAACTATTATACATGACTGAATAGCATATAGCTGTCAAAATGCATATTTTTCCCATTTAGCTCTTCCTGATATGATTATAAATTGTATATTATCCTTAAAAAAAACATCAAATTTCAAGATAAATTATTTTTATAGCAAACTTGATTTATTGGATCATTGGCCAAGACCTGCCCAATATCTCTTCAGTTACAATCAGTGTCAGGGTTCCTTGGCATCTTCGTGGCACCTAAGGAGCTATTTTAGCAATACATTGAGGCTGTGGGACCCCTATGTATCTCCTGATACATGTTTTGTCGGTTACGAGGGCGATTGCTCCCATTCATCGGCTTCCAACCCACTCCATGTGGTGATTGTTTTTCTAGAGCACTCAATTTTAGGTGATTTATGCTCTAATCAGTCTCAGAATGGAAGCAAAGTGATCGACCAATCAGGTGTGAAATTGGTGATATATCCCCCCTGTAAGATAATATATCCCTTTTCCGTGTAAGACTTTGAAAATCTATTCCGTGTATTATATGTTATTAAGAAAGATTTGATTGTCATGATCCGTGACTCGCGTGTGTCGCTGTGGGGGTGGTCTTTCCGTACTGAGTGCCTTCTCAATGGTGGTCTGCGGGACTTCTGCTCTGTTAATTGTCCCCCCTTGGTGTGGAAATTCTCATTACACACTGCAGCCCTGTTGTAGCATGGTCTTTAAAATAGGCCCATTAATGTGTGGGTCAGAGGTGCTTTAGAAGATTAATTACCCCCTTTCAGACATCTCGAGCAATTATTATCAAGTTTACACACACAACATAATTTGATGCGACCCAGTGATTCAGTAATCATGCACAGAGTACACTGGATTAATGATAATGATAACAACCAAACTGAATCAGAAATGATAACCAGACTGACTCAGACGATTAGCAGCCTGTTATGTTATTGTTAAACAATATGTCAATGTTGTGGGGGATATTAAGCCATGATTGTGCGCTAGCAGATCCTTCATTCATACATGGAGCTATTTTTAATAGGTTTATGTGTATTTTAGTATCACCAAGGCATACTGGTTCATTGAACTCAGGTGTACAGTCATAGCCAGTTTAAATGCGATAGTGCTGATTTCAAATGTTTCAAGTCGGTTCACAAGGATTTATAAGGAGATTTAGAGCAGAAAATATAATTGCCATTAACAATGTAAACAATATAACACAGGATATTTGCAAAGGTTAATGTGAGAAATTTGTACTGGATTTTTTTTCTTTCCCCCTGCCCTGCTAATGGCTCCGGAATGTAGGACAATTTTCACCCAGCCGTCCAACATCGACTTGGTGAAGTATTCAGTTCCATGAAATACCAGAGATATCAGCCTGAATTTCATAGTTCAGATGAAGTGCAGACAGACATGGAAGCAGTAAATCTGACTTCCTATCAGCAGAATGTACACCTGTCAAGATTTATCTCCCCTTCATTCACGTCCCCCCTTCTCCTATAGCCAATGATAAATCCTCCCAGCAAATGATAAATCTTTTGTCAAATCGCCATTAGAAACTGACAGGACTTCACCCATCTTCATTGGATATGATTTAGAAAACAGTTACGCCAAATGTTTCTTGCTTCCAGAAAATTTTCCTGAATGTGTTCACGTCTGCTTTGATGAATCTTCTTTTAACCTGGTGGTGCCACCACATGTGGTATTGATCTGTCTGAATCTGAACCTTCCTTTTGGATTCAGCTCAGTGCTTGTCACAGCGGATGGTTTGAATCTCGTCTTAGTGTCTTGGGAGAGGAGTTCTTACATTGCCAAATACAAGATGATGATTTCCAATGCAAAATATGATGCACAATGTGAAATGATGATGATCTATGCAAAATGGTGATGCCCAATACAAAATGATGATGCCCAATACAAAATGGTGATGCCCAATACAAAATGATGATGGACAATACAAGAGTATACCAAGTACAAGTATATACACAATACAAAAGTATGCCAAGAGACCAATAGACAATTGTGCCCAATATGTGATGTGATGTTGGAAGATAACAAGAGCCTCAATCTCTTCCTATCAGTTATCCCTCATTCGCTCTAGTTATCCCTCATTTGCTCAAGTTATCCCTCATTTGCTCAATGTACACTGTTTCAGCTCATCCATTCATCAACGTACAAACTGCTGCAACCTAGCCAATATCTAGAACAGAGCCTCGTGTACTTTATGTCAATATTTGCCCCATCAGGAAAAGGGTTAATTCGAAAATGATTGTGTGCACAAAATATACGCGGAGAGTTGACATGGGACGTCTGTAGGGATTCGAGTACATTAAACAAGCTTTCCTACGTTCCCTGGTTGTCGGGCTGACCATCCATTGAAATTGAATGACCTCCCAATAAAGACCTGTCTTATAAGTAAGGACAATCGCTTGTCGAGTGCTTTACAAATGTCCCAACCGGCATTGTAAATGGATTGCCGAAGTGTTTGATAATCTCCATCTACTAAGTCGTTTCATTAGGACCAACTCGTCCCTCCAAAAGCTTATTACTGGGAACCATTTCATTGGCACATTGCTTGTATTGTTAACCATTTGTTCCATTTACAAAGGAAATTGCTTGAAAAGTAGGAATTGATTCTACAGTAATAAGAAGAAAGGTTTGGGGGTTTTCTCTTTGTCTTGAAGACGGCAAAGAATTATGAAGACGACTCTGTCTTGCATTTTGTTGAATTGCGGACAATTTTTTCACCGTAAATTAAATAGTCTTTGCGGTGTCTTTTATGTGTGTTGTTTTTAGACGTATTCATTTAACCCTCTCCCTGCTGGATTAGGCACAGACACCGCTCTTTTAGGCATCTCTGGTTGCCTCCAGCATGGATAGGGTTAAAAGTGACATGGCCGCTCGATCATCAAAGATGTCTGGTACGATCCGACAAATAATTATTCTCGCAACATGCCCCAGGAGCCGAGTGGCGTAGGGGGTCGGTGACATTTACATGTCGGTTGACAAGTACATTAGGTACTGGTTCGAATCCCAGGTGAGACACTTTGCTGTAATAACACAATAGGCTGTCCTTTAAGTCATCGCTATGCTGAATTAATCACAGCAACTGGTCTGTATGACATTTATGGCAGCTTCCAGTGTGGACAACATTACTGAATCGTGGATCGAAATTAACATTAGTCCGCTAGCATGTGCCATTTCTCACAATGCTAAAGATGTACCAAAGCCAAAAGGTTGTATCCCTTTGACTATAATGACCAGGATGGGGCAACCTGGTTATAAGATGTATTTTTTTGTAAACATTTCTAATTAGTATCACTATCCATGGCTGCTAGTAAGATTTTTAAAGAATCTTGAAAGCGGCTCTAAATCCCAATTTAAAAAAAAATATATAATAATAATAATTTACAGTAAAATATATGATATGATATGATGTATAAATATTTGTATAGCATAAAAGCCAACATACTGCTGCTCAGATGTGCTTTATGTGAGTCTGAGAATAGTAAAACTTTCAGTAGGCAGAAGCGGAAACGGTCTAGTAAAAGGTAAAATGTAAAATTTAATATTCAAAATATTGGTGTCTAATCAGCCGATCCTCTCATATGATGTTGTGAAGATTTTCTCACGTTCTACGGGAGTAAGTAGCACAATACCAGTAGTCCGGTCGCTTAAGGCCCATTTTGAGCCATTTCGTGCACTTTGTGATACAAGCAACAAACTTGGCACACAGTTA